>CM068956.1:3519237-3541299 GCA_035128595.1 Eptatretus atami | reverse complement strand
CCAAGAGAGAGATGGTCCACAACCATGAGACAAAGGAAGGGCTATCTGAATGGAATACGAACGAAATAACTATTATGAACCACTATATGTTGTGTGCCATTGCTTTGGGAAGTGATGGTTTGCAGAATGGAAACAAATAAATAAATAATAATATAAAAATATATATAATATATATATATATAACATTCAGACTTTAATCCCTCAACACGTCATGACAAGCAACCTACTTTTCAAAGTTTTTCATTCTCATGTTTCGTATCTGGCAGAGGAATACTGTGTTCATAAAAATGATAAAATGTAATCTCGTGATAACTTGGTAAATTAAGAAAACGTAAGTGTGTCATGTATGGAACCACCAACCCCCCCCCCAGATTTTCCAACATCTTGTTCAAGTTCAACTTCCGAAAAGTCTTAGCTATACAACTTGACTTCCAGCGTGGAGATAGGTTGAACACTTGAGTTTATTTGTGCTTGGTGTCATCGGTATAAAATACCCAGTTTTTAAGAGGCATTAATTATTTTAACAAGGGACGTGTGTTATGTATGGGACATTTGTCTCCCATTGTTTATCCTTTAATGAGACGGTGGCTTATGTCAGTGACCATAGCTGAAGTATGCAATCCCCTCCTACACATTAACAGACGTAATTGTCATGATGTAAGTTTTAACACATGCCTCCCGGGGAAAATAATTTAAATATTTTCACATCTCCATATGAAAATACTGGCAATTGGCAACGGCAAACCACCCAGCCTAGCCTTTGCCAAGAAACCGCTTCGGCAGTCCTGGACCTGTCTTCGGGTAGAACACCAGAATATGAAAACTGTAAGCAACATAATTGTGAAACTAAATCGTATTCATGAACATGAACAGCTCACTCGATAACTTGTTTCCTCAGGAAGCGTATGGATCTCTCGACTGTTTATCGTCGGTGTTTTAAACACTTCAACCACTGATCCAATGTCATCCACAAATTCAGGTTCAGTGCTAAAACTGAACTCTGTCTGACAATAATTTGAAATCCTTCTTCAACTAGAGCGTTCATGGAATGCCTTACCCTGCGCAGTCTTGAGAAAAAGGATGTGTGAAGCGTCTTTTCACTGGTGCTTTCCATTTTTTGCACTAAACAACAGTGTGAGACGCCACCATATTTGTCTGAATGCTGAATCTCAATTCCTCTGCCCTCAGGGCACGAGGCAGGATAAAAAAAAAAAAATTCCCTCCGTACTGCGAAACAGGTTTATGGAAGTGCCAAGAAGGCGATTCGTGTTCTTCAGTGTTCAAGTATATCATTCAATGGAAACAAAATAAAGGTTTTACAAAGGTTGAAAAAAAAAAACCCAAAAAACTTTTAACGGAAGTTTACCGTCGTTCATACACTGTCTTTACACCACCTTATTTAACACAAAAGGGAACTGCGCTCTCGACTCTGCACCGTTTACTTGTCATATACGGCCGAGCGAAACCATGGGTGGGAGTCGGCTATCTCGGAGCGAATCAGTGGGGCATAACTCTTCCCGTCTATCCACTATGTCAGAGCAATGAAGGAAAGGACGACCGGACAGGTTTGAAAGATGCTTACCAAACAAAACAGCAAGCATTTATTTACAATCAAGGAGCAGCACAAATTTGCAATCACAACAACCAAGCATGTATTTACAGTCAGGCAATCAATGAGCACATATGGCAAGCAGGCAAAGACACTAAAGAGTAGACTTACCTACCCCGAGCACATATATTTTCCTCTTAAGACGATCTTACTTATCACATAGACACAGGACAGGCACCATCATTCAACTGGGAAAACGTAGATAAAAAGTAGAACGGAGCTTGGCTTCGGCCCCTGGCTCACCTGACACAGACATGGCTAGCCTATGTCGATCCCAGTATGGAGGGTAGGACAAGGGGGAGTGGGGAAGCGAGGACCATGGGTTGTCGATGCGATGTCGGGAGAGGTGTTGTGTAGCGATAATGTAAGCTTCGAGGAAGGGCGTGAGGTGCGAATGAGTACCTCACCCTGATTGGTCGAGGCAAATCGTTGATTGCTCTTTCTTTGTCAGTGATGCTCTTTATGCGTCCATAGTAGATGGCTACAGATTTGAAGAGACAGCAAGAAAAGATCGTGAACAAAACGGGCACCATCAGGGTCATTCTGAGGAAGGATAGATTAGGGAGAGAGATAAGAGAAAGTTTAGGTCAATGTTGAGCTCTGGTGCGCTGATGACCTCATGACCTCACCCTCGTGCTCGTCTCGTCCCGTGCGCCTGTCTCGGGTCAGCACACTTGTCCCAGCTCAGTCAGGTCCCTCAGCACTAACATGCAGGCAGCTTTGCTTCTGATGAGATCTCCAGCGTACACTAACAGCAGCAAGCAGCTTCAGTTGCTTGCCTTTTAAGCTTCCTGGGCCAGGCTTGGCTTTGAGGGAGCAGAGTTCGTGGGAAGCGAAGTTCCAGGGAGTCAGGGTCCGCCACATTCTCTGATCTTGCGTGGAACGTCCTCATTGGTCCATGCTCACCATGTCGTTAAAGTTGCGGAGGTGTTTTCTCTAGAAGAATTTTTGTTTGCCAAGAGTCGGGTTTTCGGAAGACGATGTTGTTTGCGAGTTGGGTTTCTTAGAAGCGATGTTGTTTGCCGGAGTTGGGTTTCTTGGAAGACGATGTTTTCTTGGCGGATTGGGTTTTTGGAAGACGATGTTGTTGTGCCGGATTGGGTTTCTTGGAAGATGATGTTTCTTGGTGGAGTTGGGTTTCTTGGAAGACGATGTTGTTTGCCGGAGTTGGGTTTCTTGGAAGATGATGTTTCTTGGTGAGTTGGGTTTCTTGGAAGACGATGTTGTTTGCCGGAGTTGGGTTTCTTGGAAGAGTGATGTTTCTTGGTGGAGTTGGTTTTTCTTGGAAGACGATGTTGTTTGCCGGAGTTGGTTTCTTGGAAGACGATGTTTCTTGTTGGAGGTCCTGTTTTGGTGCATTATGAGAAACGTTGTATGGTGTGCCGAAATGCATGACATGTAGGAAGAAAATGGAAAACTATAAACTCTGGTCCATGATGCTTTGAGCAGTAAGGGCTGGAAACAAAAGAGTGAGGGATTGAAAGTGGATAGAAAGGGGGAAAATAATATCTGGGGTGAAACATGTTAATCCCTCAACGCATTCCCCAATCACCTGTACAAAGTGCAGGGATTCATCTCAACACATGATCGTGAAATGACAATCTCATGACAATCTCATGGATGCTCTCCTCGGGGCACATTTCAACAACTTTAACAATATATCGATATCAGAACTTCTCCCACTGTGCTGTTGAACATGTACACACAACATAACTGTGGCATAGCCCTCTCTCCCCCCCACCCCACCCATGCTTTTAATTAATTTTGTTTGTCTATTCTGCAGTTTTGAACCAACAGCTTTCATTTGGTATTAATGACTTTTGATTTGATTTCGATGCAACGTCTCATGGTATCTATATATTAATACTGAAGGACCAATTTTGTGCTCTCCTAGCGGTCGCGTCACGTTTTTCTCGTACTGTGACCTGGACTGAAAGAAACTTCATACCTGTAAGAGTGCATTGCACATAGTGGCAATAGTCAACCTTCACCCTTGAAGCAGAATAAACACTTTTCGTTTTACATTAGTTTGCATGGCGACGTGTGACGTCACCGCTGAGAGGCGTAAGGACGTCATGACATCATCGGTCATTCGCTGACGTCATCACGTCTGTCGTCGACAGACCGTCACCACAGACAGGTGTAATTCCACTCCTCGAAAATAGCGTCTGCAATGTAAAACCCTCTTCTGCACATGCTGACTCCCTCAGAATGTGAATTTGACACAAAAAATGTAACAGGAAACATTGTATCTTCTATCTATATATTAATACTGAAGGACCAATTTTGTGCTCCTCCTAGTGGTCGGTCACGTTTTTCTCGTACTGTGACCTGAGAAGTTTTGACACGGTGTTTGTATGTCAAAGTAGACACGTGCACAAATTAGGGGACTTCTTCACAAGGAGTAGTGTACACCAAAATGTCGTGTAAAGGACGTTTTGTAGGCCTCATTAGGTAAGGCCATGGAGTAAATCGACTGGGATCGGGCTCTTACAAGAGCCGCCACTGGTTGTCATATTGGGCTCATGGAACGGAATCCGTCTGTGACGGGGTTTCGGCTAGTTTTCAATGATTTAGAAAAGCACCACTCGAGCTCCTCCACGAGTGTCACACTTTATACACAAAAAAAGAAGAACATCTCCAAACCTTTTTCTGTTTGCTTTATTGAGTTCATATTCATTAGATTTTGTGCAGAAATGTTCCATCCTCAGGAGAGCCAGAAAACAACATCTTTCTAATCTCAAGTCTGAACTCTCAAACCTCTCTCCGCCTCCAAATCCTGGTGGCATCTAATCAAATCTGTTTCTGGTGGATGTTCCCCTCCATCCCCTCCTTACCTCAAATGGCCGCACTGCTGATACGCACGTGAAAAGGCTGAATGCCGAAACTCTGTGTTTGCTTCTAAATCTCGTCCCAACCAATCACTTTCTGTGCCCACTTACCCAGTCGCACCCAACTGTCCCTGGCATCTGTGTCCTTTTCTCTTGACAAGGTGGAGAACTTGCTGTCAAACCTCGACTCAGATTCTGCAACCGGTCCAGACAGCATCAGCCCACGTGTCCTAAAAACCTGCTCCTCTGCTCTTGCCTCTCTCTGTTCTATTCACCCTCTCATTTTCTGAAGGACATCTGCCATCTGCCTGGAAATCAGCAACCATCACTGCCTGCATGAAAAAGGTGCAAAAACAGATCCCTGCAACTACAGACAATCAGCCTTCTCACAATCATCAGCAGATTATGGAATCCATCATCGCTTCAGACATTAAATCCTTCCTCTTCTCCAATGGCTTGATTCCGATCATCAAGTTGGATTCAATCCAGGGCACTCTACCTGGATATGCTGCTTCTGTTCTCCCAACAATGGATGGAGGTTTGATGCCAGAACGGAAATCAGAGCCTCTTCCTTTCCAGGCTGGAGTTCCTCAAGGTAGTGTTTCTGTGCCCTGTTCTTTTTCTGGTTTTCATCAATGATCTCTCCGACTCTGGAAAATCCTCTTTTGTATCTTCACTGATGACTCTACCTCTGCGTACCATCTGTCATCTCTCAGAATGGCAAGCAGCGGCTTCTTCGCTCTCTGCAGATGTGGGTAAAATCACAAACTGGTCCAACACGTGGAACATGTCTTTCATCCTGACAAATCTACATCTCTCACTATGTCTCTCCGAAAGGACCGTCTGGAACCCCCTCCCCCTCCCCCAATCTATTTCTCAACAATCCTCTGAAGAAGTCCTTTCACTTAAGCTTCTGGGTCTCACTATCTGCCATAATCTTTCTGAGGAAAGCCACATTTCCACCTGGCCTCTAAGCCAGCCATCGACTGTGAATCCTCCATCGTGCAAAGTTCTTCCTTGGCACACCTGAGCTCCTAACCACATACAAAGCTTTCGTCCGCAGCCTGATGGAGCACTGCTCTCCTCTCTTGGCTGGTGTGCCTGCCTCTCACTTTCTCGCTTCATGCTGTGGAAACCAAGGTGTTTGGGATCATTGGTATCTCCTGTGCTGAGGCCGAGTCTTTGGGCCTCTCCTTTTACCACAGGCAGGTCGGTGGTCTTTCTGTTTTCTACCGTTTCCTGTCTCCCCCCCCCCACTCCAATATTTCTGTGGGGTGCTCAAGGTCTGCCAGCAACTCCCTTTTCTGTTAAAACTACCAAAATCAAGATGCACACCTTCACTCTCATTCTCATTTTTTCCCGTGCCTTTGGAAAAACTCCCACACTCTTCCTCAGATCTTCAAAACAGCTGTTCAGCACCAACTCTTGTCTTTCCTAATCCAAAACCATGATCTTTTCTCCCTCCGCTTATCCACCCAACCCACCTCCTTCAAATTCCCAACTTTCCTTCCTGAAACTCCCTGTAGTGTCCATCTTGTTTACCCTGTTGTACGCTGCCCATCTCTCGCTTACCCAGATCTCCTCATGTCTCTGTCCACACTGTGTTTTTTCCTTCCCTCTCCCACCCCTCTTGTCTCCTGCTCCCCTTGTACGTTGTGTGTGTAAGTTCTTGTATGAGCCTCGACAGTGTATACAAAAAAAACAAATCCAAATGAACTGAACTGGTGGATGCACACTAAAGGAAATGTGCTGTTCACCAACTTTGTATTTGTTGCAGTTCTGGTATTTCAATAAATAATATCAATGTGTGCACCAATCTGCTTGCAAACACTTGTTTATTAGTAAGAGGTTTCTTCATTGCGAGATGCAGCCAAAGGAACTCTCGATGATCAATAACACTTTTCTTGCAAAGGTCTGAGCATTTCATGAACCGTTGGCTATCCATCTCCATGTTGATTCACAATGGAAATGCAGTGCCTTGAGCCTGCTTAGCATTCTGAAGGACTCTGTTCCGAGATGCAGTCGGCCTTGCTGGAATATGCCAACATAGCATTGTAAGTTCATTTCAACACCACAGGGGATGGATGAAGCAGTGCATGACCAACTGAGTTATCTTGGTGTGTCAGAGTGCTTGCGCTGTCACCCCATTATTCATACTTGCTATTGCAGCTTCACTCACTTTTATCCTATCCGTTATTTCTATGACTCTTTTTTTGCTGTCCTGCGACAGCTCTGTGAGTAGATCACATATTGTTTGATCTTGGCTGGTTCTGTTCATCATGTCTTCACCTTTTCAATTCCAGTTGTATGTTGACTATTGTAACACGTCTGGGTCTTGGGTGGACCGCGATCACACCCGGGCGTGATAATTGCCACTGAATCACCAGGCCTCCAACAGGTATAATTTGAACGGGGAGGCACAAACGGTCGAGTGACCCGACATCGCAGCACAAGTCCCAACGGTTCTTTTCTACCCAGTGAGGTCATCTGCCAAATACGACAAACGAGCTCGCTGCCTAAAAACCACAAGGGTGCTTTATAAAACCTACCATGATGATCATCAGGAGAAACCGAATAGGATTTTGGTTTTTTTGCTGCAACTCCTGTACCCTAAAACTCATCCTGGTTTTTCAACAAAAACACGCACGCACGCACACACACACACAACACCTATAGGCGGCACAAAACCGAAAGATCCTTTGCATCAAACCACAAACATCAAGTCCACTCATCTGTAATGTGAAGTAGCAGCGGAAAGTAATGGAACAAGAGAACGAGATATCAGCGATCGCCAAGGGTAAGGGCCAAAAAAACCTAACAAACTTGGGTTTCTGGTAACATGCTGCTCAATGAATGGGGTAGGTAGGTAGGTAGGTAGGGATTTTTTTTGTTTGTGGGGGATCAGGGAGGGGACATGTTTTAAATGTAAGCAGTACAGTATTTCAGATTCTCCATCTTTCCAACCAGTGTGTTGATAGTTCAAAAGATATAGAATCATGAACTTTAAACATGTGAATTGTGAGATACAAATTCGGGGTAAAACACAAGTGTAGAGGATCACATGACAGCAATTTATTATCTCTGTGATGTTTCCTTCAAACAGTGAACCTGGTCTCAGCAGTGATAAACACAGCATATCATGAACATGGCTCAACAGGACATATGAAGGAATTGAAGAAAACTAATCTTTCATTCATCATCCCTGAAAATCATGTCTGTTCACATGTTGCACCTCTCCAGTTGATAAAAATCCTCGATGCACCCTTTGGGGGCATCCATGAAGTGTGTACTGTTCAACATCAGAAACTTTAAACACCCTCACCCCTAACCAACCTGCCTATCACGGTATATACGGCAACATAGCAATTGCTTACACCCCCACCCCTCCAGGTACCCCCATGTCCTCTCCTCCCTTCCCCCTCCTTTTTCCTTCTCAACACATCCCCTCCCCCCCCACCTCTTCACCTCCTTTCTCTCTCTCTCTCTCTCTCTCTCTCTCTCTCTCTCTCCCTCTCTCCTTCCCTCACCTCCCCTTCCCTCACTCCCCCTCCCCTCACCTCTCCACTCCCCCGCTCCCTCTCCTCTCCTGTATTCCTGTCAGCAAATGACAGGTGGTATTTGCTGATATACAAAGTGACAGGTGGTATTTGCTGTACAAAGTGACAGGTGGTACTAGCTGATATACAAAGTGACAGGTGGTATTTGCTGAATACCAAAGTGGACAGGTGGTATTTGCTGATATACCAAAGTGACAGGTGTATTTGCTGATATACCAAGTGACAGGTGGTATTATGCTATAACAAATGGACAGGTGGTAATTGCTGGATACCAAAGTGACAGGTGGTATACTGTTCTGTGTAGCAAGGTGGACAGGTGTATTTGCTGGTGTAGCAAGGTGACAGGTGGTATTTGCTGTGTTAGCAAGGTGACAGGTGGTACTTGCTGGTGTAGCAAGTGCAGGTGGTATTTGCTGGTGTAGCAAGGTGACAGGTGGTACTAGCTGGTATAGCAAGGTGAGGTGGTTTTGCTGGTTATAGCAAGTGACGGTGTATTTGCTGGTGTAGCAAGGTGACAGGTGGTATATTGCTGTGTGTAGCAACGTGACGGTGGTATTTGCTGGATATAGCAAGGTGACGGGTGGTATTTGCTGATGTACAAGTGACAGGTGGTATTTGCTGGTGTTAGCAAGTGCAGGTGGTATTTGCTGGTATAGCAAGGTGACAGGTGGTATTTGCTGGGTAGCAGGTGACAGGTGGTATAGCTGTATGCAAGTGATGGTGATTTGCTGGTATAGCAAGGTGACGGGTGGTATTTGCGGTGTTAGCAAGTGACAGTGGTACTAGCGGTATAACAAGGGGAAGGTGGTACTAGCTGGTATAACAAGGTGACAGGTGGTATTTGCTGGTATAGCAAAGGTGACAGGTGGTATTTGCTGGTGTAGCAAGGTGACAGGTGGTATTTGCTGGTATAGCAAGGTGACAGTGGGTATTTGCTGTATAACAAAGGTGACAGGTGGTATTTGCTGTGGTATAGCAAGGTGACAGGTGGTATTTGCTGGTATTACAAGGTGACAGGTGGTATTTGCTGGTATAGCAAGGTGACAGGTTGGTATTTGCTGGTTAACAAGGTGACGGTGGTACCGAGCTGATAACAAGGTGACAGGTGGTATTTGCCTGTTAGCAAGGTGACAGGTGGTATTGCTGGTATAACAAGGTGACAGGTGTATTGCTGGTATAACAAGGTGACAGGTGGTATTTGCTGGTATAAATAAAATGTGTTATACTGTTTGTAAGGTATAACAGGCCTATCCAAGGCGTTAATATGCACCCCTCCCCCATCAAAGTACAGTACCGTCCATTAAAGGGACACATGAAACTGAGATGATGATCAGATCTTGCAACTCTCTTTCTTGTCACAAAACTGGCTTAAAATAATTTCGAGAAATTAAGTTCTGAATTTAAAACATTCAGAATGAATATTTACACTTTGTTTTCAATTTTAGACCGACGTCCACAATATTCTTCTTCTTCTTCTTCTTCTTCTTCTTCTCTTCTTCTTTCTTCTTCTTCTTCTCTTCTTCTTCTTTCTCTTCTTCCCTCTTCTTCTTCTTCTTCTTCTTCTCTCTTCTTCTTCTTCTTCCTTCCTCTTCTCCATTCTTCTTCTTCTTCTCTCTTCTTCTTCTTCTTCTCTATTTATTCACCTTCTTCTTCTTCTCCTCCTTCTTTCCTCTCTTCTTCTTCTTCTTCTTCTCTATTTATTCACCTTCTTCTTCTTTTTCTTCTTCTTCTTCTCTATTTATTCACCTTCTTCTTTCTCCTCCTTCTTCTCCTTCCTCCTTCTTCTCCTTCTTCTTCTTCGCTCTTCTTCTTCTTCTCCTCCCTCTCTTCTTCTCCTCCTTTTCTCTTCCTCCTTCTTCTTCTCATTCTTCTTCTTTCTCCTCATTCTTCTTCTTCTTTCTCCTTCTTCTTCTCCTTCTTCTTCCTCCTCACACCTTTTAGTGTTGGTTTTTTGGTTGTAGCCTATTTCGCCAGACATAACGCATGGCAAACCCAGACCTCACGGGTTCTGACCATTCCTTGTGTGCTTGGTGACAACATCCGGCACCCTTAAATGAAAAAAACGAACCGCCAAATCTGCGCACGGCAGCCACAACTTCTGTCGTCAGGTCGGGAATGTCTATGCAGAATCCATTTTCCGACTTGGAACGACACACTATCGGTGTCGTGTGCAATGTTTTTAAAATGTCGATCAAACTCTCTGACCCCTTAAATGAAATAAACAGCCACTGAATTTCTCTGTTGAGACCACAGCGGTCAACAATGTCACAGTGTGATGCCATGCTGAGCACGTGACAGCGGATATAAAATGGCCGCCCGGAAGTCGGCCCTCTCAAAAACAAATAAATAAATAAATTCCGGCTCAGCAGGAATTCGGAAACTCAACTCTCTCATTTTTAGACCGAAGGCTTCCCCGGCACTCGCGATCCAATGATCATATTATTTTCAGATCGCCACATGACCTTAACCTTAAACATTTAGGGATGGAGTTTAATTTATGAAAAGGTGTCCTCTTCTCCAATCGATCCGTAAAACTCAACATTCTCAAAATTGGAGAAAAATGATTCAAGTTATGATCAAAAAAGTTTTTTTCAGACCACTATTTGACCTTGTCCTTTAATCTGGAGGGGTATGATGTACATTTAGCGTAAATGTGGCTTGCTCTCGGCTATCTAGGCTATCTAGAAAGGGCGATTCTGTTCTGATCAGCCAAAAATTTGTTGAGTTACGGTGTTAAGTGGAAAATTTTCTGCAATTAGGTCAAGGTTAAAAAGTCGTGTTAACTCCACATACTTTCTATTCCTATTATTAGCCCCCGTTGGGCTTGGAATCCGAAATGGGGGGCTTATGGATTTGGTCTCAGTTTTCGTGTCCGTGCGTGCGCAACTATATCTCGGACGTGCGTGGACTGATTTTATTCGAATTTGGCACAAAGACAGCAAATGATGGTTATACATATGCACATCAGTTTGTTTTGCGATGCGATCAACAATGGCCGACTGGCGGCCATTTTAGTTGTAAAAAAAAAACCCGATGTCGAACACGTCCTCAACGATTTCACGAACATGCATTTGCCGACGTCGTTCAAACTTGGCACACATGAAGAATGATGGCTTGCATATGTACGTCCTTTCCTTTTGAGATGAGATCCAAGATGGCCGACCGGTGGCCATTTTGTTCCTCAAATGTATCCCCAACCATTTCTCAGAAATGCATGGTCGGATTTTGTTCAAACTTGGCATACGCACAGTACATGATGGCATGCACGTGCACCTCACTTTATTTTTCGATCTGATCAAAGATGGCCGACTGGTAGACTGGTGACTATTTTAATTGCACTTAAATATGGGCGACCCCTTTAACTCCACACAGACAAATTATTAAAACAACGGGGGCTAAGACATTTTGTGTCTTGTATTTATTTTTTTATATTTTTTTTACTTGATGAAAAATTTCATTCCGAGATGCAGCTCGGAAGTTGCCAGATAAAAGGGAGAAAAACCGAAATGGTGGTTTAGTCCTCCTTGTGATGTAAGAAACTCTCAGGTATAATTAAGAAGTGGGGGTGGTAATTGTAAACCGTAAACCAAACCCTACAACAGGGATAGGCCTCACCCTATCCTCCTATAGGGGGAGGTTTAATAAAGAGAGAGGAGGAGGAGATTGGGACCATACTCTGTGCAGAGTGTTGGTGCTGCCTAAGCAGTCTCCTTGGCTATTGGACACAATCCTGGACGGGTCGCCACTCTGACACAGAATACCAGCATGCTGGCACTCATTTTGCTGACCTCAGGCATAATTAGACCAGGCATAATAATTTTGCCAACACCAGGCATAATTAGATAAGTACCTGATTCAAGTGGGGAGATGCAGCTTCATGCTTCAAATAAATGAAGTTTGATATTTATACAGATTGCATTTTTTCCGAATTTATAATCAGGACAGATTGTCACAGATAAAGAATGCTTTCCCAAAACCTGCTGAATCCATCGAGATCGTGTAGTTTTGATGAAAAACAAATCTTTAGTCACAACATTAACAAGAAGTAAATTGTGAAAGCACTTCTCTTGACGCATCATTTAGGAATGGAGGTTAAGTTTCAAAACATAAAACAACTTTTGAGATAAAAAAAAATATTTTAAACAAGTGGTCCATTTATCAACATGCTTGCTATCTTTGTGCACACAATGATGCAGCTTCGTGCTTCGTGTGCCTCGGGCCCGTAAGCCACCAAAGTGATTTGTGGTCCTCTCCGGTGAACACAATTTCTATAAGCCGCTAGTCCAGGGCTCCTGGGACCAGTCATTGACGAAACACAGTTCACAAACTCCATCTTTAACCATCGAGCTGAGGAAGCTCAGGTGAGGCATGCTTCAGGCTCATTATCATGGACTTAACTGTGGGCACTAACCCCCTCCCCTCCCCACCCCGTTCCAACTCCAACTAAGGTGAACCCCCCCAACCCCTTCCTCATGTCCTGGCTCTTAATGGCTCGGGCAAGGCACGACTCGCCCGACCAAACATCTCTTCACATGTATATCACTGCATGTCCCTTATGGCGCTGTATCAAGCCCCCACGGCGATGTGGAATTGCAGGAAAAAAATATAAGAATGAGAATAAAGAGGGTTGTGGGGAACCCCATGGGACATCAGGCTCACTAAAATCCATCGACACATCAATCCCTTTGGTCATATGTAGATGAAATGTAACATTCACAAAATGTGCATGCAGACATGGCAGATCATGTGTACAGAAAACACAAATACAGGGAGGGGGGGGTTACCATTCCGTCCATGCATACTTCAATATGTCCAGTTCAAATGATGAAGACACGAGAGGAAGTTTTCTGAAAATAAAATGTAGAAAGTACAGAATGGGAGGACCCATGGTCATTCAGAACACCTGAACCAAGTGAAGGAGAGTGTCAGCCATAATGACTGGACCAGCATTGTTTGTGCACCTTGTCAGGTGAGGCAGGTAGATTATACCACTTCGTAGGTCATGAATGAGACGAACTGAGTTTTTGCCCACAATCCAATCATGACGTAGCTCTTAACTCCTGACTCGACTTGTTGAAGGTTAGATTCCAAATCATTACTTTTCACGGCTCTCTTCGGCTGTATTTAAACCCATGCATCTTCTGTGATGTCCTCACAAATGAGCCGTCATTGTACCCAAACTGCCGCGTACCAATCCGAAAGGTATAGAGTATCCACATATAACATCAAGGCACAATTACACTGATGGAGCAGGTGTGTACATCGTGCAGTTTACTATCTTGACACATAGATCAACTTCCCTGTACTTTTTGATAAATCCAAGTGTGTGTGTGTGTGTGTGTGTGTGTGTGTGTGGTGTGTGTGTGTGTGTGTGTGTGTGTGTGTGTGATACACTTCAGTCTAGTCCTCCAGTGAGTAAAGTTTGAATGTGTTGTTGCGTTGATTAGTTACTGACTGCCTGGACGTAATTGGGGTTGTGGATCTGCCGTTTGGAGAGGTTCTGGGCTGAAAGGAACGAAACCTCGAGGAAGAACGGTGCCCAGCTGATGATCCGTGCAGTCAGGAAACCATTCACTTGCTTGCAGGTTAAGGTTCTTACTTTCGGTAAGAGAACTACGTTTTGAGGTTGACAATTGAAATGAAGTTGAATATAGGATATTGTGACATTAACATCATTTGCAGCAATCCTTCAAATTATATTGTACTTGCAAGGGTGGGTATCTGGCGTTGCCAGGCAATTCCAGGTCCCTCTACTCCTCCAACCCCTTCCGCTCCCTCATCCCACCCCTCCCCCTGCCTCCTCTGACCCCCCCCCTCTGGACTCCCATCCCACCTTCCCCTCTGTCCTCCTACCTCCTCCCACCCCACCCTCCTTCTGGACTCCAACCCACCCCTTCCCTGCCTCCTCCTTTGAGCTCCCAACCCAACCCTTCACCTTCTGCTCCTCCTTCCAGAAAGGAATTTTTGCAAGGTTTTAAACCACATTTTGGAAAATAAATAATTAAATATAAACCTGCTTCTGATTCCTACCACCTTCGAACTTGCCATGTGTCTTGTCAAAACCTGTCAAAATAAAAAAAACGAGTTCTTGCATGTTCGGCTCAGCATGTTTGCGTCCACCAGCATGCACGCAGCTGTGATTCGAGAATGAAGACCCTGCAGGTTTGCCACTTAGGTGTTGCAGCCAACATATTTGACAAACTCCCACTGAAAAAAAAATCAAGGGGGTTTATGTCTGTCTGATAGTGGGGGCCAGGCGGTTGGTCCGTCTCGGTCAATCTAGCGACCTTGAAATTTTTCATTCAGGACGGCTCGAACGACTGAGGCCCAATGAGGGGAGCACCGTCCTGTTTAAAAATGATATCGGGTGGCGGGTCTTCAATCTGTGGGAGGCGAATCGTTCCAACATGCTCGTGTAAATTGTTGAGGTCACTGTATTATCTGCAAAGAAAAACGGACCCACCAAGCGGTCATGGCAAAGACCACACCACACATTGACCTTTGACTATTGTGTCTGTGTTCAATGACCACGCGGGGGGGGGGGGGGGGGGGGGGGGGGGTTCAGAGCCCCAGATCCTCACATTATGCTGGTTGACCTTCCCCGATACATGAAAGCGAGCTTTATCTGTGAGCGTGACCTTTTTCAGGTAATCTTTGTCATCCTCCATGCGACTGAGCACTTCCAAGGCAAACACCTTGCATTTGTGTCCGTCATGAGTTTCTGTATCATATAAACCAAGGATGCATCATTTGTGGTCCTAATTATATGAACAACTACAGTTGTCCAGGTCTTTTTGGAACACCCTGTACAGTATAACAAAAACTCTTGCTCCTCCTCCTTCTTCAGTTACAATAATGGTGAGACTCATTCAATCCCATTCTATATCTATTAAACACGGTCGATATCAATATATAATACGTATAACTGTATATATTGTTACGGATCTGGAAACAATTTGCATTCAACATACAGGTCCCAAAAGTCAGTTACTCCCGTTAAGTACATTGTGTTAGTCAGACCCTTCCTTTTGGTTGAGGTAAGGTAAATTTATTAAACTACTTTAAATTGAGATAAATTGGTAAATTACTTAGGTAAATAAATTAGGTAAATTTACTTTACTTAGGGTAAATTTACTAGGTAAATTGGTTTTAGGCAAACAACCCTACGCTACGCGTTGATATTGCGTCCCACGGTCGGTTCATCGACCCGCCAGCTCACGGAATTATCCGGAGCGACGGCCCTACAATTCCGGGAGGCCGGTGGAGACGGTGTAACCTCCCCCACCTAGCGGTCTTCCGCCACCGACCCCCGAGCCCAGCAAATATATACATATTTTTTTCAACATTTCAATTTTATTCATATCGCCCAATCAAGCAGCATTTCCGATTAAACACCGCCTTTTAAAGCATTATAAAGCAGGTCGCTCTACTTGCAACACCGGTGAGGAAAGGATCCGAACAAAAATGCAGCTGATATTCAATAATTAATTCGCACATTTGTTTGAAGGGTGAAAGTTAATTATTTATTTGTTTTCTCTGGAAGCGAGCGATGGGTCTTACATTCTCGTAACAAGTGTACGTGTACATTTCATACAACTTCACGGTGTATGGGTACATAACTTGTTTGAAGTGTATGTGTACAGAAGTAAAAAATGAAGTTATAAAAAATAATAATAATAACAAGCGGTAGCGACATGGCTGCCTCGCTCTAGATGGAAAGCTGGCCGACGCGACTAGCTGATATTCATGTACTGCTATCAATCAATTTAGCACAATAATATGATTATCACAGCCCTCTGTAGTTTGCCCCAGAAACCCGCCTTGTGAAATTTCAGGCATGTTTCCAAGAGACTCTAACAAATGGCAGCCCTGGTAATTCCATTTATCTATTCGCTAAAGATTGCTATTTTTTTTATATGATTCTGTAAGACATTCCTCTGGGCACAAAAAAAAAACAGGTCCTCGGAGGTCCAGTTTCGGAGGTATTTGATTTTTTTGTACAGTCCACAATAAGTGTACGATGTACGATAAAGTATTTAGCTGTTGCTAAGCACACGGAGGTGTGCATAGCAACCATTCATTTTTGTGTACTATGCTCGCCACATTGTAACATTTCACCCAAGTTTCATCAAATCAGACCTCTTCTCTTAGAGATATTCGCAATTAACCGTTTCTGAATGTTCGACATGTACTCGCCCAAAACCTATCTCCTCGAAATATTTTTTGTTAGGCGCGCAAATTGGTATGAAGGGAGCTAGATAGATTGCGCACAGAACTCTAAGCTTCGATTTTTCGATTATTTGATTTTTTTGTTTTACCACTTTAAAGGGCCGTTGCTATGCCGTTGCTAGGGCCCGGGGGTCCCATATTCGAAAGCACAGGATTCCCAGAATATTGGTCCTACCTACCAAATTTCATTGGAATCGGTTGAGTGGTTTAGCCCCTAGGCTTGACCAAGTTTCGCGGACAGACAGACAGATGGAAATGTCCAGAATAAGGGTGCTCTAAGAGCAGCCAATAATCTCTCGGGAATTTCCCCGGCACCCTTCCGACTAATTAATTGCGTATGCAGGGATTTCATGTCTAAGCTGATTTTCGTTTCCTCCATTGTTTGTTTGTTTACTTCACATAATATGTGATTTTTATGTCCATCAGTTTGTTTATAAAACTTAAAGTTGGGCGAAAACCAAAAGTATTTTTTTATTAAAGACCACAATTTTTCTTTCCTTTGTATTGTGAGAATGCACCTTCATTGGGCGGTGTGTATTAGACTGCTGCGAACAAAACTTGTTATCTCTGCATGAGGTTGTAATCAAAATGTACCATTGTTTCCTCAACACGGTACCTTTATTGAATGATGGAAGACTCGTTGAGTTTTCAAATGTCCACCAGAGGCCTAGGAAGTCTCAGGATAACGACTATGCACAGTGAAAAAGATGGCGCCCATTTGTGGGCCGCTTGAGGGAAAGGTGTGGCCTGTCTCATGGGTGATACGTTTGTGACACACAGACGGGAACTGACCTTTATGTACAAGATTTTAGGATTAGATTAACCTCGTTATTAAATGAAATGCAATGTTCATGTAACTATCAGGCAACTAAAATAACATGCAAAACTATAATTATATTTCACTATCATCTTTATGTAAATTCCGCAGTTATTAACAGTTTTATTGACAACATCGGCCCGTTCAGGAAATTTGGTCATGATACCAGCACATGTGTTTGCTTGTCTTGTGGAATGTACCGTGTAATCGTCGAATATGCGGATGAAATGGTTTCCATCTTTTCGACCAGCCTCATTGGTGTAACGGTGAGAGCGTCCACTCTGACACTGGGAGGTCGGTGGTTCAAATCCTGGCTGATTCGTACCAGAGACTTAAAAAATGGTACGTGCTGCTTCCTTGCTTGACTCTGCATTGAAAAAGGACTGCAAAGGGGTACCCGGCGAAAAATTTACTTCCGCCCTTTAAAAACCGTGCGAATAAATGATTAAAATATCAGCCGCTTTTAACTATCCTTTTCTCACCTGTGTTGCAAGTAGAGCAAAAAGCGGTGTATAATCAGACGTGCTGTTTGGTCGGGTGACATGTTACTGTTGTATGAATAAACAATGGAAAGGTTGAAAAAAACCAGTGTGGAATATAGCAAGCCGCTTTCTTCTCCGATGGCACAGCACGAGCCTCCAAGGCACGGTCTCACACGACCCAGCCGAACATTCAATGGCTAGCGTTTCGCTCCGTCACACGTGCAAATTCACACAACGAACAACAGGATTCGCGCTGCCTTTTCCGTCATGTCGAGGGCAGCCAGCCAGAGCATCTGTCTCAATCACGTTTCTCACAGGACCTCCCTTCACCTGTTTTGTTTTGTTTTGTTTTGCTCCTGTTTTGTGTCCCGCCCACTGATCCTGCCTCAATCCTCATCTCTTCCCTCCACGTCAAGCCCCATCCATCATCCACCCCAGTGGCATGGTCCCGCTAGTTGTCATTCCTGGAGGCGGGGTTTTCGCCTCCTTGGAAATGTCCGGCTTGGCTGTTGTTGTTTTAAGGACATGATTCCTTTCTGTCGCCGGTCTTCAAATGCAAAAACATAGGAAATGGTCACGGGGGCAATCACATACTGGGAGAAGTTAGCCTTCGTCCCTACCTAATTAACACAGCACGGCCTCCCTCTCCCCCCCGTGCGGTGACGTGTAACAACTTGAGCCTACAGCTTCCCTACTTAATTTACATTGAGATGTCTCCTACACGTCCACGGGCCACTCCATACAGTCCTATCATTACTATGAACTTTTGTTCTACACTGTTTTTACATCCTCATGGAGGATCTCCAAGTCTTACTCACGTTGTTGTTCTTCATCTTCTTCTTGTGGACTTTTTTGTTTCACAGCCCACAGTTTTCATCGAAACTTCCTGAAACTTGGCATATATATGTAAAAATACCCTGCGCAGACAGTAACCATCTCTGATTTTGGAAAGTCTTCCTAGAAAAAAAGTTGACGTCATAATATCGCCGCTAATGGAAATTGCCTATACCAACCGTTATCTCCGAAACTAGGCAAGCTGTTTGAATTTTGTTTGCGGGAATAAAGCCGGGCATTAGCACAGATAATTTATCGCAAACCTGATACATCACAATGACATCATATTCGTTTTTATGATGTCATCATTAAGAGGACGAGGATCTTAGCTCATTTGAGCTTGTTTTTGTTGTTGTTGTTCTACACTGTTCAAGTGTATAATTCAATTGAAATAAAATACAGTTTTTAAAGGTTGTACAAATAAAAATTGGAAGTTTATCACCGTCGATGCAGCATCTTTTACACCTCCTCATTTAACACGTCACATCAGTTCTTCATGCCTGTTGTTTGTGTCCTTTATGACATCCTTAAAAAGTTTCCTCCTTGGAATGATTTTCAATTTTGTTTGACTGCCAGACAGGTAGACGGAGTAAAAAAAAAAATTATCTCTCCTCTCTGAGCGGGCGTGATTGGGCCAAATTCAGAGCCGAAGTACTGCTAAACGACCGATTGGTTTTCAGATTTGTGTTCAAAATATAACATTAACCCACCATGGAATGTACATGGAGAAGAAGACAAGCTGGTGGTATGGAATGCACTAATGATGCAACCCTTGCAAGTTGATCTATTGGATTGGCAACACTGTTGAAAAGTTTTGGAATAAACACTAAGAATGTGGATATCTTGATCAATGCCTTAAATGTCAAATGGGTGAAAATGATTCCATAATCCAAAGATTACTTGAAGGAGCAACTCATTGGATTAGACGAGTATGAAAGGTCAGCAACGTTGGCTATCTTGGAAGCGATGCCATGGAAAGAGGCAAAAGTTAGAAATCTATCTCTGGCAGATGCAGCCTTTAAAAATTTGCGTGACAGCACACTTAAACGAAGACATCTCGATTAAAAAAGGAAATCATGATCAGCAATGCTACGACGGTAGCACGAGCAGTAGCATTGTATTACCGAGTGCTGAACTGTGTGTCGCATCTATATAAAAACGACAAAGCAAAAACTGCATTGTTTTGATTGTTGACGTTTGAGGAGGATCCTCGGGGTAAAACGGACAATTACATTGAACATAACGCTAAGAAACAAGATGTAACGACACATAATGAGTCGCTCGCTAACATCGAGAGCAATTAGACGGGCTGCTCACGTCTGGGTTCCCTGACAACAGCAAATGGACAAAGAAAATGGAGCGTTGGGGGAATTGATGGTGGAAGATTGAAAAGAAAATGGAGGGACATTGTGACGATAGAAGCAAGTTCAGGGGGAGCCAGAGGCAGAGCCAGAGGAGGAAGGCTTGAGAATGTGCCACAAGATGGAAGAAAGTTGTAAATGCACTGGGAATCATTGCTGTGTCACCTGATTTATTTGACCGAGTTCTACGAAGGGTTAAGCTTGCGAGAGGGAAGGGCAAATTAATCTACACCCCGAACAAGCAGTAGAACGTGTGTTTGCACTTCTTTAAAGTGTCAAACACCTCTATTTTGTCACATTTTCCTCATCTACTGTACAATAGCTTATTGCAATTTAAAAAAATGCTTTTCCAAAACTTGCTAAGTCCATCTCGTCCATTAAGGAAAAAACAAAGAGAAGCTTTAGTCACAACATTAAAAATAAATAAATTTTGAAAATGTGCTTCTCGATGGAGCTGTTAGGAACGTCAGTTGAGGTTAAAGACACAAACCAACTTTTTGAGACTTTTTAAACCAAGTGGCCATCTTTGCTCACACGCACAATCTTTGTGAACACGTCCAGGCATGTGGCCAATTTCCACGTGTACAAATTTAATGAGAAGCCAGACTACCTGTAGGACCGTTGTTTGACAATGTCTGCTCACTTGGTTCAGGAAGAACTACACGATTCCACATGGTCACTTACGATCACTTCGTTTGCAGCACGTGGTTGCTGGTTTTCATGATTACTGGGAGCATGGCTGTGATGCTGATGCAGTGCTGCCTGTAGGTTGGAGCAGGAATTTGTATTTTGGCCAGGGTGCCGGCGATAGCTTGCCTCGCCTCGCCTCGTCTTCGCAAAGCCTTGCTGGTTTAATGGTTACATATAATTATCTCCGCCACTGAAGGTGGGCTGAAGGTGTTTTCACTCCTGTCTGTTTTCACCACTGAAGGTGTTTTCACTCCTGTCTGTCTGTTTGTCCGTCTGTGTGTCTGTCCGTCTGTCTTTGTGTGTGAACAAAAAGTTGTGGACGGATTCGGACGAAACTTGGTCGACAGGTTGAATGTGTGACAAGGTAGAATTGATTCGATTTTGGTGAAGATCCAAATTCAGATCCAGATACGAGAAATTGTTTTTTTAAAAAAAAGTGATTCTTCACCATTGAGAGATACGGCCAAAGCGATACATAAGCATGATATTTCAAAACGTTGTGGATTAGTTCTGCTGAAACCTGATGGATTCAGTTGTTTAGGTGGTGAGAACAAGCCGATTAGATTTTTGGTTCAGGTCCGGATTCAGATCTGGCTTATCATTGGGATACAAAACACAAACTGTTCAGCCTGGTCGGAGGTATGTGCTCTCCCGAGTGCCGTTCCAGTTTACTTTGGGAAGGTTAGGTGGGTTGTCCACGCTTTTGTGAAAATTGTTTGCTTTATGACATTGTAATCCTTTGGCATCTTCACCACCTGCGTCATTGCATTTTATTAAACTTTACATTTTCAGGACAATGCTCTGAGCCAGACTTTGCCTCGATTATGTCATGGGCTTTCTGAAGTCGTAAAAGTGACGAGCTTTGCTTATGTTGGATAATCATCTGTAGCTGTGAACACACACCTTCTGCTTATTCACTGTGATGTGAATCTTCTGCTCTTTGTGTCGCTGTGCTTGTATCTTTTGAAGGTTAATGTCTGTAGTTCTGAGCACAGTTTTGTTGTTAACACATCCAGAAATTGATGAAGGATATAAAGAAATCGTGTGCACAGTAACCAAAGCATTACCAAACAGTGTTCATTGGGGGCTTCTTAAATGTAGTTGTTAGTTTGATGGAAAACATGTTGTGGAACTGAAATTGAGGTCTGCTTGTACTAACTAGGTCTTTGGAACACAGAGATATTTTAGCTTCGCAACCATCTTAACTTTTTCTTGAAAAGGAGCATTTGTGGTGGAATGGTGTTGAGCTGTAAACCATTTAAAAAGGACGTTGGTCTCCAAGTATCACTGAAGTTTTTTCTATTTATTTATTTAGGGCTGTCACGAGAAAACTTTTCTCATCATATTAACTTTCCTGAACTTGGAAACCTGCTAAAAGTGTCTCGTATTTTCAGGAAGTCATTCTCTCATGAGATCCATGCCACCCATCCGGGGTTCCAGGAAGTAACTCTGGCCAACAATGGCTCCAAAGAGTTTGTGTGCAGAAACCACTCCACAGATGTTGTTTAAAGACTGGCTTGTTCAGCTGTTGTGCAGAGCCGGCCAATTTTAGTCACCAACTTAGGACGTTTCTCCATGTATAATATATGCCCGGACCAATTTAATTACAAATTCCCATTTCTTATGAATGTTGTTTTTGATTAAACTTACAA
>CM068956.1:3503901-3519227 GCA_035128595.1 Eptatretus atami | reverse complement strand
AATAAATGGAATCCATTGAAGTTTGTGCAAGTTAAATGTGGCAGATGACAATGTGTGTTAATTTGTAAGCTATTCCTCAAAATTCAGCAACTTTTCCACAAAATGTTGAAAGTGTAAGTACGTTGTTAATTCATGGAAAAATTTCATTTGAAAATGTTCACTCTTACCTTATTTATACCAAACAAATCACAAGCGTGAAGGCAAATAATTATCTGTGTGTGAGTCCGTTAGATAACGTACCATTTAATGTGCTGCTCACCCATCGTGATGTAAACCAACACCAAGGTACGAACAGGCGATTTATATTTCAACAAAAATAATCGTGCTTTCACTGGATTCTTCGTCACAATGACAATTTAAATCGTCAATCGTTCCACTCGATGACAGTAAAGGGGAAATTCACAATAAAACACAGAAATTCTCATTTTTAGCTCGCCTGTTCGAAGAACAGAGAGCTATAGCGATACCCCCGGCGTGAGCGTCGGCGTGAGCGTGAAAATGTTAAAGTTTTTGGTGCAAGTTATTTTTTCCTTTCTAATGTTTTTACCTACCACCCTATTTTTTATACGCCCGATATATATATAATATATATATATATCGGGGCATATTATTGATACCGGTCGTCCGTCCGTCCGTCTCTGTCTGTCTATCCGTCCGTCCGTCCGTTCCTGTCCGCACTCTAACTCCCAAAGTTTTCAACCTTCACGTTTCATATTTGGTACATAGGTACAGACTGTGGAGACGGTGTGTCGCGACATACGTTCGTCATCTAAAGTGGTTGCCATGGCAACCAGGATGCTGTTTTCCATCCGTTCCTGTCCGCACTCTAACTCCCAAAGTTTTGAACCTTCACGTTTCATATTTGGTACATAGGTACAGACTGTGGAGGCGGTGTGTCGTGACATACGTTCGTCATCTAAAGTGGTTGCCATGGCAACCAGGATGCTGTTTTCCATCCTTTCCTGTCCGCACTCTAACTCCCAAAGTTTTCAACTTTCACGTTTCATTATTGGTACATAGGTACAGACTGTGGAGATGGTGTGTCGTGACATACGTTCGTCATCTAAAGTGGTTGCCATGGCAACCAGGATGCTATTTTCCATGTAGTAGCACAATTCTGTATATACCTTCTTGTTCGGGCGTTATTGTGCTCACTTGCTCTCTTGTTACTGATTACAATATACAAATACATATATTGCTTTAAAATTATTTGGATTAGACTTCACTGCAATGCTTTATAAAAAAAATTAATTATTAGGACAGTCTTTTAAAAACGATAAATGTATAAACAGGCGAGCATTGGGTGGCTTTGATACCAACTCTGGTTGTAACACTATTCATGTACTTTAATAAATCATCAATTCCTTTCCGACAAACATCATTGAAATGCTAAATCGATCGGCAAAAAAGGAACAGTTGAGAGAGTGGGGGAGGCATAAACAGCAGAGTTGAAGGCCAACATAGAACAAGACTTGATATAGGACAAACAATTGGCGTGAGGGGCAGGAGATGATGCATGGGGTGGACAAGATCGATGCAGAAGGAAACGCCAAGGGTGGAGAACTGGAAATTTGGAAGGAGGGAAGGATTGGGATCAGGTGTGGGTAACGAGGGTCGAAAGTATCATGGTTTTGGATTGGGGACGATCTGAGATGGCGATGAACATCTGCCTTGAAGACCCGGAGGGAAGAATGAAATTGAAGAGGATGTGGAAGTTGATTCCATAGGTTGAAAATAGAAAAAAAGAAGAAAGAAAAAACAAGAGGAACAAATGAGTGGAGCTGAGCAGTGATCCTGGATTTAGGTAATTTTACCAGAAGAGGGTTGATGGTGGACCAAGTGAGCCTTGCAGAAACCTGTTGGGGGACAAAGCATGGAAAGAGTATAAGGTGCAAGGCCAGAAAGGAGATGGGAGAAGACAGAGACCACCGACCTGTTTGTGATGACGAAGTGATGCGCCCACAGACTCGGCTTCAGCGCGGGAGATTTCAATGATCTTGAAGGCCTTGGTTACCACGGCATCAAATTGTGTAAGATGCGAGGCAGGGGAGCCAGCCCAGAAGGGAGAGCATTACTCCGTCAAGCTGCAGATGAAAGCCTTGTAGCTGGATAGGAGTTCAGGTGTGCCGAGGAAGGACTTTGTACAATGGAGGATGCTCAGTAGGGTGGCTGGCTTTGGAGGCCAATTTTGAAATGTGTTTGGCCAAAGAAAGATCATGGCTGATGATGAGACCCAGGAATTTGAATGACTGAACTTGCTCAAGAGGATTGTTAAGAAAGTCGATCGGAAGGGCTTCCAGATGGTCCTTTTGGAGAAAGAGAATGAGAGTGTGAGATTTATCAGGATTGAAAGACATTTTCCAAGTGTTTGATCATCTTGTGATTTTGTCAAGGTGTGAAGAGAGGGAATAAGAGGCTGCAGCCTGTGTTGCTGAAAGATGAGGGATATCATGGCAGAGGGTGGAGTCATCACAAATAGATGAAGAGGATTTTCCAGGGTCAGAGAGATCATTGAAGATCAGGAATCGGACTGGGCCGAGAACACTGCCTTGTGGCTCTCCAGCCTTGACAGGGAGAGGAGATGAGAGGATTCTGTTGAGTGCCACACATTGGCTGCGAGAGTAGATGAAGTCAGGAAGCCTTGTGTGGAGTTGGCCTTGAATTCCATCGGCAGAGTTTAGAGAGCAAGGCAGGATGCCAGACTGTATCAAATGCACAAGATATGTCGATAGAGATTGACCTGATCTCATGTCTGACGTTGAGGGCCTCCATCCATTGTTGGGTGAGTGGTAGCAGCATGTCCAAGGTGGAGTGACCTGAGCTGAAACCAAATTGGTGATCTGAGAATAGGTTGTTAGAGAAAAGGAAGGATTTCATATCAACTGCAATGTTTTATCCTCTCGCCACGGCTCCTTAGGGAGATCATTGAACTTCTTGAGATGACTGTTCCATAATGAGACAGGACTGACATCAGTTTATTGGTAGATATGAATGGTGGGGCATTAGCCACAACGATTTTCATTGCGGGAGTATCCATGGAGGGCGCGAACATATAGACGCCACACTCTGTGCTTAACCCTGCACTCACAACATCATGGACAAAGTATTCCTCAGGCACCAAAGTAATGACTGTGATTCGCTTGCGATGCAGATCGGACATGTTCACACATGATTATACTCCCGACTGCAAGTGTGATATCCTCAGTGAGGACTACTTCTGGCAGATCACACACGATCGCATGCTTCTGGGTTAAATTATCGAACGCCTCCGACCGAGGACGTGTATTTACCATGACGGCGATTTAACACCTCTTTGTCCAAACCAGACAAGAAGGTCAAAAGTAAACAAATCAAAATAAATTGATAATCAAACACATTACAAGCAACAACACCTTTATACAGCCTCATCTCAAGCGGGTAGGCTGTACCCAAATAGTCTCACACTCTCTCACACTCTCTCTCTCACATACACAGACACACAGACACACACACACAGACTAACACACACTGACATTTATTGTAGATGTAGATTCAGTTTGGAGAAAAGGGGTGGTTGTGGGTGGGGGGGGGGGGGGGGGGGGTGGTGGAAGTAGAATCGTAAGCAGAAGGAAATTTAATAGAGATGTGAATCGTTATGGAGTGAAATATGAAGTTTATTTTGTCTTTTTTTGGTTGTTTGTTTTGACTTTTTGTAACAAGGCAAGGAAATAGTGTCGAGGAAAAGTAAGGTACAATAGGATAGTCAGACACTTTCTATCCGAAGGAAGTCTTTGAAGAAAAAGAAGCCTTGACAAAAGGAAACGAATAGCACAAAACAACGAAGAAATTAACACAAAATATTACACGGGATGAAAACAACAACACTCCAACGAACAGCACAACACAAAACACGACGAATCCGCTTCGGAAAATTCAGCTTCCGTGAGGTGGAAGCGGCAGCTGCCGATTCAACCAACCACACGGAAAGGTACCAAACCGGAAGTCCAAAATGTAATCCAAAAAGACTTTGTCAACAAAAATGCAATCATTGTTTTCAGGCAGCCTTGAAATATCTCCATTTTTTGACTTTCAATCCTTCTATGAACGAGAGAGTTTGTAGAACACCTTACTCCGCACGCAGTCTTGAGAAAGAAAGGACATTGGTGGGGTCTGCGAGCAGAACATTTGATTGGTCGAGATGATGTAAAATGCCAGAATATTTTGTCCAAGTCCTGCTGAACGGAAGGTTTTTGAAAGTGCCAAAAAGGCGATTTGTGTTCTCCCAGTGTTCCAGTGTTTAATTCATTTGAAATAAAATATAGATTTTAAAGGTTGTCGAAGGAAAACTTTTTTCAGAAGTCTACCGCCCTTGCCGCAGCGTCTTTCACACCGCATCATTGAGCGCCTTACATTCGTTCTTCATGCCTGTTGTTTTGTGTCCTTTGACATCCTCACCAGTAAGTTTCGTGTTTGTAATGATTTTCCATTCTGTTTAATTGCTAGTCTGACAGACAGACTAATTGCCAGGCTCTCGTTCCTCTGTGCGCATGTGCAATCGGGCCAAATTCAGAGCAAAACTCGAGGCTCGTTTTCCGATTCATGTTCAACATCAAACATTCAATTAAAACGATGTGGTTCCTCAATCATAAACTGAGGTTTGTAGACAGACACACAAAGTGAACCAATTCCTTAAGCACCGCACCTTTCGTTTCCTGCGTGTGGGTAATTAACTGCTGACTCGGCACACCGATGATAATGATGTTGCTGAATGATATTGGTCTCTTGAGCCTTTGTTCCTTCGTGAATCCAGACTTGAGTGGAAATCAGAAAGAAGATTAGTTGTTGTCAATTGATCATTTGAGTTTGTGTAGCACTGGCAGCATGATGAAGCCATTTGTGGACTTCCTAAATGATTTTAAACATCGATTTGGGTCAGATGTTGAAATCCATATTTAAACACAGTTTCCTAATATAAGCAAATGTCGTGTTTTCATGGCAGAGCTTCATTTTTGTGTTTGTACATTTTCTGGATAAAATATTTCTGCACTTGGTTATTCTTTGTGGGTGGAAGAAACCAAAGAAATCTTTACTTGAAATCCAACACCAAATTTGGCAGTGCTCTGCATGTTTACTGGTATGCCCTGCACGCTTTGGGCATGTTGTCATTCCCTCACCTAAAATGACCAACTGGACAATAAATAGGTTGTGGAGGCTCAACAGATGTTCCCATAATAAACCAGAGTGAGCACATATGTAAAGTGTGAATGGATAAAGCTCATATGTTTTCAAGAAGTTTTATCAAAAGTTGTTGTTGACCGTCCAAATGAACCCTCTCCTGAGTTTCCTTCCACTACAATTGCTGCTGCAGTCAAGTTGGTTCGCCCCATGTGACCTCAAGAAGCAGCTGCTTGCACTGGACACAGCAAAGGACTGACAGCATCCCAGTTATAACTGGTGTAAATGCTGTGCTCCAGAGTTGGCAGCCCCCTTTGGCCAAGCTGTTGCAGTACATCTACAAAATAGCATCAACTCAACAACAAAGAAAACTGTCCATGTCACATCCAATGCACAAAAAATAAAAAATAACAACCAAACAAAAAGATTCGGTTCGGCCAATTACTGCCCATTCCGCTCTCCTCCAAAGTATCAGCAAAACTACAGAATGTGTCGGAAACAGTATGGTATCATACAGAGCCATGTGGAGACAGACAGACAGACAGACAGTCAAAGACTGAGACTGAGACTGACATTAATGTTCAGGACCTTCCGGGTGACGGACATCGAAGCCCATAAACTGGGGGGGGGGGGGGGGAATCACAGAACCATTTTTACAGCGTTGTAAGGCTATTATAAAGCAGGAAGGTCTGTCCATCCGACTGACCCTGAACGACTCGCTCAGTTTTGGGGCTAGCCCCGCCAAATCTGTGGAACGCTTTGGGGTCCCATCCGATGTCCTCCGATGGATTGGAGGTTTCATAAATACCTCGATACAATGATGATTTTGACTTTCGATCCGTCCGAACGTGCTCACAATACGGAAGTCGATGCAACACGTGTTCAGCAGAAACATTCGCTGGTTTGATAATATCTTAAAATAATTGTGATTTTGAGTTTCCACCCACACGACTCCACTTTTATCCACCCCAGGGTGGGTTGGAGGCTTCATCAATACCTCGACCCAATTATTATTTTAATTTTCGATCCGTACGAAGTGTTTTGTATCCGTCCTTTCTCGCCTCAACGATTAATTGAACACAAAACTGAAAACGGAAAATTCTGTCGTGGCCTCTTAAAATCTCCACCATGTGACAAAATCCCGTGCATCTTTGCGAACTCTAGTGCTCCCAAGAAGAAAAAATAACAACACGACCAAATTGGTGTGATTTGATGGTGCCTCCTTTTTTCCATCGGTGGCTGATATTTTATCCTGGTTAGAAAAATAGAACTACGTATGAATGACCGACCCTACCACCCAACCGTTCTCTAAAACAGAACGGATGCCCGAATAGAAAATGCAGTCAAACTTTGTATGTGCCGTGGGTTGAGCAAACACCTATTTCAAATCCCTTTGCAGGAAATATCTCCTGGAATATATGCATTCGAGTTCTAAGTTGGTGATAATGACATGAATGTCGAGCAGTGCCATTCGCTAATAAAATCTGAACATAATTTGGCAAAGACAATCCAGATATTAGGATATATACCTTGTGTGAACATACAAATTCAAAGCTTACTCTTGCCACGTGGTTCTTATTGACGTTACTTAGCCAAATAAAGATGCAGTTATAACGTAACAGTAAAGTTTATTTGGCAGCATCAAACTTTTGGAAGTTTATGAACCCTAACAATTCCATCTGAGGGAGATGAAAGAACATCATGTTTAGCCATACCAAGGACAAAAAACGATCAAAAACCAAAAGGATTTAGAGAATGGAATGATATGTAATGTTTGATCTCAACCCAGCTTTACAATCTTCATTCTCTCCACAACACACAACAATTGCAGACTTTCTGTGTTTCACATCAACACATGCCTGAATGCCATGTCGAGTTGACCATGGGTGAATCCAGGTTTTGGTAAATATATACTGCACTGAACGTACATCTGTTGTTTGTCCCTGGATTTTGTTTATTTTCATGGGAAATTGAGGTCTCGGAGAGAACTTTTCTCTTCGGTTGTAAATGTAAACTCAAAATCCCTTAACCCCACGTGCACTCTGTGCTCGTATGTTTTCAAATGAGCGGATCATGAAAATCCATATAAACAAATGGTAAATGGCCAATGTGGAAACCAGACTTGTTACAAAATGTTATATTTGAATTGTTAAATTGCTGTGTCAGCGGCAGCGGTTGGACGTACTTTTGTATGACAGAACCTGGAAAAAAAAACAACCAAATTCATTTAGTATGATAAAAAAAACATAGTTTGTTTTTTGTCGAAAATTGGATGACTATAAAAATATTTTATTTGATAAGGAGTAAGAAACATCTTGGTGTTGAATGCAAATTCAATTAAGACTTTTAAATTTGGGAATGGGTCGGATAAAAGTTGTTCAATGTTGTTTTATTTACAAGGAAATCAAATTACATGTTTTTTATTTTGTATAAGTGAGTATTGTTTTTTTTTTTTTAATCACACAAATACCTTGGAGCAGAGGAGAACCACCAAAGAATACCTGCGTAGAATGAAACTGATCCTGAAAACATACCTTTATCCAAGGAACAAAATCAAAGCCATGAACCAACTCGCAGTACCAGTGTTACAGTTCAGCTACAGAATAGTAAAATGGCCACAAGCGGAAATTCACAAGCAAGATATCAAAACAAGGAAACTTCTCACCATCTACAAAATGGTCGACAAAAATTGGTGCATCCGGACAATGTATCTGCCGAGCCGAGGAGGCAGCGGACTGATGAAACTCAACCAGGTACACAGGATTACAGGATTGGCTGAATACGTGAAAATGTCAACAGACTATAGAATTCAATTTGTACCCAGACATTAAGATAACAAGTCAGAGGAGGTATCCTTAACCCACTGAGCAAAAAAAAATTCCACTCTGTTCCACCTTCAGAAACCCACACATGGACATCACAATAACAACACATCATTGAAGTTTTTCTTTTTTTTCTTTTTTTCTTTTTATATCTTTGAAGTTTGTGTTTGATTTGCTCTTCTGGTGTTGTAACTCTAATATGCCCATCATTTGGCTAAATATATATCCAATTAGACTGTCCTGTGCAAACTTTGTATTCCAGCTGTGATATATACAGTATATCAAGGATGGCCTTCATTCGTATTGGAAATAGCGTTGAGTTGATTTATCCGTTCCTCTCTAATTCATATTTGAACAGTAAGTGATTGCGAAGACAACAACATAGGAATGAAGAATTCGGGTACCACCAAATACGTTTCCATCATGTCCACTGTGATCATTTTGCTGGAAACGAAGTTGTAATTTTGATTTGATGAAATGTGTTCTGGTTATCCTATAAATATATGAGTATTGGTAATGAGCAGCCATTGTTGGTGTCATTGGATTTTGATATCTTTGAAGACTTTGAAGTCCCGTATTGTACAACTGGCAAATATCACCGAGGCGCTTCTGGCATAGATTTTCATAACAAACTCACAACGCCACACGGAACGCATATTCTAAGGTAGGAACAAACCGTGCAGCAATTTATTTTTGAGAACAAACTGTTGCAAACATTACCTTTTCAGAAAACTTGTGTTTTATTTCTGGGGTGGAGAGTCGTGGCCTTTAAGGAAGGAAGGGGGAGAGGTGGAGCGGCTAAGCACAGCTGTTGCTGTGGAGTGCTGGCTCACAATGCAATGCCTGACACGTGTTTGAATGGAAGTGTGTACAGTGCGTCGGGCGTTGCCTCATTGTCCAGGATTGCCTGCCTCCAGTGAGGGTCGTCCACAAACATGTGCTCTCTGTGAACTGTAGCGTAGATGTGGTGGTTTTTTTTGGCAGGATCGTTAATGGCTTGGATGATTTGATGATTTACTCGACTTTTGCTTTTTTCAGTTTGCTATTTTTCTCATAGAAATGTAATTACCGTGACTGTGATCCTGCAGAACAAGCCGACTTTAACAATTCTGTGCTAAAACTGAGTAGCTTTCCCATTTCTCACTTGCTTTCGTTGTGCTCGAATCGTTGCTTTACCTTTCTTTTCTGTCTTCTTTATTCACTTATAACTTATTCTCCCACCCTTGTAATGGTTTTTGTTGTTATCCATGGTTTCTACTTAAACAATATTACATGCTTTGTAAAATTTTATTCTTAAGATGGGTCTGCAGACAGAAGAGAAACCTGAATGATAAGTTGTGTTACTTGGTTGCATGTAATTGAATCGTTTGTACGTGCATTGGTTTGTGCGTCCTGTTGTGAGCGGCGGTGAATCGAGGGTCGCCTGCGGTCGAGACGGCCTTCACTTGCCGAGCCATACCTGCTGAGCAATTTGTGGTGACGTATTTAACGCGTGAACGTTTGTAAAGTATTGGTTGTTACTAGCCTTACTGCTATTTCTTTATTTCCTGTCATAAAGAGAGGGTAAATTAACAAGAATATCAGCTGTACAATTAAACTTTTAAGGAGGAGGCCAACCTTTTGACGGCCAGAGATTTTGACCAAAACGAGCACAATCACAGAACATCAGACTGTGTTGATGAATACAGTTTAAAGCAAGGTGTCAGAGACCAGCCATGTTTTATTACCTATTTTAAAGTTTATTTTTTTCCCCAATACGGTGCAGGTGGGTTCGTGGGTTCATGACTTCACGACATGAGTGATGTCATGTGTTGGCTACATATTGCACCAGTTGCAAGTTTGAGATTTTGCATTCCACAAAACTTGCGTGGAAATGGCTACGGATTGCAGACCGCACGAAACAGATCGCTCACCTTTAAAAATGTATCCAATTCGACATTCTTGTAACGATGCAAAACACATTGATGAGATTTACTAATCTTATGTTTGTCGGGCACGCATCGTGTCGTTCACATTGAACTGAGGTCGTGGATGTGCAAACTTTTGAGCCGATCACATGGTTTCCACTCAGTCTGTTTGACCGAGCTGTCTTGCAGGATAGCCAGCCACGCGAACTCATGGAATGTGTACCGTTCCACTCTTCGTAAAACGATATCATTTGAAGTTGCTGATAATTTTGTGACGATTAACACCAGGAAAAGAGTGCACAGTGCTACAATAAGACAACAGCTGACGGGGAAAAAGGAACACAAAGCTGTTTTTAAAATTTTAAAAATAACAATGGAATGAGAAGTTTTTTTTATTTTATTTTTAAAATGTGCCACACAGGCGACATGTTCCTGTCTTGTCTCATGATGAGCACATTACGTTTGTTGATCACTGGACAAGCATGGCTCCTGTAGAACACGAGGAAGATCGTGATTGGAGAGGATGCCAAACGATGCAGCACACTTTGACAGAGTTTAGCATTTTTACCTCCACCACCAAAAGTACACAGAGGTTATGTTTTCACTGCTGTCTGTTTGTTTGTCTGTCTGTCTCTGTGTGCGGGATATCTCAAAAAGTTGAGAGTTGTGCACGGGTTTGCAAAAAACTTGATGGACATGATGGGTGTGTGACTCGGACGAATTGATTCGATTTTTGTGGAGATCCGAATACGAGAATTTTTTGAAGTGATTCTTCACCATTTAGAGAGAGATAGCGCCAAAAACGAAATATAGCACGATATCTCAAAAAGTTCTGGACGGATTCGCACAAAACTTGGTGGATGAGTGGGGAAGGTGACAAGAACAAGTCAATTCGATTTTGGTTGAGATCCGGCCTATCGCAGCAAAACGTGAACTGTTCAGCCTGGCGGAGGTATGCGCTCTACCAAGTACCGTTCTAGTTAGTGAAGCCATTGTTGAAGAAACAAAACACGATGACGCCATAATTGTTGGTGGTGAAGGAGGGGTGGGGTGAATGAGAGGTGAACAACACACAGCAAATGCAGTCAAGACCATTTTGTGCTCCGACTTGCTTTCAACAAAGAAGTTGCACTTGATTAAGTTGTGCAATTTTTGTAGAAATTTGGTTACACACCTCATCGCTTGGGTGCGGTCCCAGCTTCATACCCTGAACAGTACTTATATAAAAAAAAATCCAAGATACCGTTTCACTGAGTCAATCATTGTCACTTGCCTCTGAAATGTTGGAATAGCAATATAATATATATGTATATGTTTATATGTATATATATTATATATGTATATGTATATATATGTATATGTTTAATGTATATGTATATGTTTATATGTATGTAATATGTTATTATATATATTGTGTATATGTATATATTATATATATGTGTATGTATATATATATGTATGTATATATTGTTACGGCTGTGGAAATTCGCAAACCACCATTCAGGGCCCGTAGGTGAGATATCTCTAAGTGCTGTGTAGTTAGCCCCAAACCCTTTGTATAGAGGGAATTTGTGTGATTCATTCGGGCTGCGACGCTTTGAGATAGCCGTTTTTCTGTTCTATCTTTATTTTGAACCAACCACGTCCCAACCGCCATCACACAACAACCACCGCAACACCACGCCAGCATCATCACCAACTGCAACCACGCTCCAACCCTCGGACAACAACAACAACGCCAACAGCCACGACCTTTACCTCACAACTCGCTCCCACATCATCGCATCATGCTATTCCCAAACGGCACCATAACCATCAAACCACCACCGAAAACCCTCCACCACCCTCACCTCTCTCCTTCTACGGCCATTCCCGCACCACCTGTGAACACTGAGCGTCGGGCTGTCTTGGCCCGTTCAGCGATACGCACCGAGCCGCGAGCGCAAATAGCGGCCTTTCCGAGGAAAATTCGGATCACAAACGCTACACGCCCACTTCTGATCCGTCCAATTAGGAAGCGCGGGGGCTTGGCCCCGCCTCCAGGCCGTCTGTGTGAAATCGTATATGCAAATTCTAGGATCAGGGGAGATTCACGCCCCCTTTCCTCCGACCAATGGGCGAGCGTGCTCCGCCCCCGAGGTCATCCTGATCCGGATATTTGCATATTGTTTTCTCCTGCCGGCCTATAAGAAGGCGAGCGCAAGGAGAGTGGAGTAGCAGTGTGTGTCGGCAGAGCAGAGTCGAGTCGGGTGGCAAGTCGTCGTGAGGCTGGAAGAGTTGGGTTCTGGAGTCGGCGGAGAGAGTTGTGGGAAGAGGCCAAGGAGCTCGGGTCCGAGCGAGAAGGACGGCGGTCGGCGACGAGGTCGCGGTGTGGGATCGCTCGTCGCGGGACCCAAGCCAGCCAGCCATTCTCCCCCCCCAGGGCATCAACAATTCCCCCTTTCCCCCGCGCTGAGATAGTGCAAAGAGGGGCCCCGTTCCCACCCCACTCCACACGTGGTGCCAACGAAACCCGCCGAGGAGCACGGAGTCGGGGCACAGCCACGCGGCCACATCTCCGGCTCGTCCGCCAACGCGTCACGAGGACGCGGTAGGACCCCTCGGTCGTGGGCCTGGCCGCTCTCGTCTAGGTCCCGCGCACATTTGGCCTACAGGCCTGTCTGCCCCTTGTCTTTGAGGGTGGCTTCTTCCTTTGCTTTTGAGTAAATGTGTGTTGGCGCCGTCTGTAAATAGAACTGTATAAGTGTTGCCGTGTGTGCGCGTAGTCGGTAGTAAATCTGCGTCGTTGTTGCTTTTTGTTTGGTTGCTATATGTGCATTTTGATTACTGTATGGCTGTATATGTGTGCTTTCCGTGTGCCGCGGAATAAATGTGCTTGCTTTTTGAACTGTGCCCGTTTCGCTTTGTCTTTTCTCCATTGACCTCCATCTTGCTTCACGTAAAGGGTTCGTAGTGGGTGCAACGCCCGGTAAATAATCTGACCGTCGAGGTCGACGATAACACCGCTCGGTTATCCGATAGTACGGAACGGGCCGCCCAAGCGGCTCGTGTCCGGAGTCGACCTGCGGCGAGGTACGATCGCCCGGTTTACCATCCGCGTGGGTACTTAGGTAGGTCGAGTTTGGCGAACAACCCTATCCTACGCGGGTGGCCGATTGGCACGATTGTGGTGAGGTCGAAAGGCCCACCCGTGACTGGCTCCGAGCGATAGTTCCCGGAGGGTCACGACTGAATTGTCCGTCCGGTGGCGACGTGCCGTGATCCGAGTTACGTGGCCGTTCGCACGCCGGCGGGCGCGAATTCGCAACATATATATATATATATATATATATATATATATATATATATATATATATATATATATATTGTGTATATGTATATATACAGTGGGAGAAACAAGTATTTGATACACTGCCGATTTTGCAGGTTTTCCCACTTACAAAGCACGTAGAGGTCTGTAATTTTTTATCATAGGTACACTTCAACTGTGAAAGACGGAATCTAAAACAAAAATCCTGAAAATCACTTGTATGATTTTTAAATAATTAATTTGCATTTTATTGCATGAAATAAGTATTTGATACATCAGAAAAACAGAACTTAATATTTGGTACAGAAACCTTTGTTTGCAATTACAGAGATCAGACGTTTCCTGTAGTTCTTAACCAGGTTTGCACAGACTGCAACAGGGATTTTGGCCCACTCCTCCAACAGATCTTCTCCAGATCCTTCAGGTTTCGGGGCTGTCGCTGGGCAACACAGACTTTCAGCTCCCTCCAAAGATTTTCTATTGGGTTTAGGTCTGGAGACTGGCTAGGCCACTCCAGGACCTTGAGATGCTTCTTACGGAGCCACTCCTTAGTTGCCCTGGCTGTGTGTTTTGGTGTTTGTCATGCTGGAAGACCCAGCCACGCCCCATCTTCATGCTCTTGTTGAGGAAGGAGTTGTTGGCCAATATCTCGCGATACATGGCCCCCTCAATACGTGCAGTCGTCCTGCCCTTTGCAGAAAAGCATCCCCAAAGAATGATGTTTCCACCTCCAGGCTTCACGGTTGGATGGTGTTCTTGGTTGTACTCATCCTTCTTCTTCCTCCAAACACGGCAAGTGGAGTTTAAACCAAAAAGCTCTATTTTGGTTTCATCAGACCACATGACCTTCTCCCATTCCTCCTCTGGATCATCCAGATGGTCATTTGGCAAACTTCAGACGGGCCTGGACATGCGCGCTTGAGCAGAGGGACCTTGCGGATTTTAATCCTTGCGGAGCAGAGGGAGGATTTTAATCCATGACGGCGTAGTGTGTTACTTATGGTTTTCTTGATACTGTGGTCCCAGCTCTCTTCAGGTCATTGACCAGGTCCTGCTGTGTAGTTCGGGCTGATCCCTCACCTTTCTCATGATCATTGAGGCTCCACGAGGTGAGATCTTGCATGGAGCCCCAGACCGAGGGAGATTGACTGTTATCTTGAACTTCTTCCATTTTCTAATAATTGCGCCAACAGTTGCTGCCTTCTCACCAAGCTGCTTGCCTATTGTCCTGTAGCCCATCCCAGCCTTGTGCAAGTCTACAATTTTGTCCCTGATGTCCTTAGACAGCTCTCTGATCTTGCCCATTGTGGAGAGGTTGGAGTCTGATTGCTTGAGTGTGGACAGCTGTCTTTTATGCAGATAACGAGTTCAAACAGGTGCAGTTAATACGGTAATGAGTGGAGAATGGGAGGGCTTCTTAAAGACAAAACTAACAGGTCTGTGAGAGCCAGAATTCTTACTGGTTGGTAGGGGATCAAATACTTATTTCATGCAATAAAATGCAAATTGATTATTTTTAAAATCATACAATGTGATTTTCAGGATTTTTGTTTTAGATTCCGTCTTTCACAGTTGAAGTATACCTATGATAAAAATTACAGACCTCTACGTGCTTTGTAAGTGGGAAAACCTGCAAAATCGGCAGTGTATCAAATACTTGTTCTCCCACTGTTATATATATATTATATTATATATATATATATATATATATATATGTGTGTATATGTATGTATGTATATATATATATGTGTATGTGTATATATAATTAATATATATATATATATATATATATATTGTTACAGCTGTGGAAATCACAATACACCATAAAGGTCCCCAGCTCAGTTATGACGCTAAGTTTATGTGCAGATAGGTCCCCACCGTTGTTTAAAGGGAATTCTCCGTGTTCACCGGCTGCGACCCTTTGAGATAGCCGTTTTTCTTTCGCTATCGTTATTTTGGACCGACAGAGCACGCTACGACCCTTTCCACCACGAAAACCGTCCGAAAACGTCGAACGAAGGCCCAGTGAAAGAACTGCAGCAACGCGCGAGTTTTCCGGCCTTTTTGCGGCACCAAGGCTGGCACGAGAAGCGGCGAGGAGCTCGCTCGCGATTGGTGGATGCGCGGTGTGAC
>CM068956.1:3470640-3497907 GCA_035128595.1 Eptatretus atami | reverse complement strand
ATGATGACAGGCTGAGTCAACCCACCTGGTATTAATTCAACAGCTGAGCGGGATTTGAATCAGGACCCTAGGATCCAAAGCCTGCCACCCAACCATTAAGCCAACACCAGGTTGGATGGGATGAGTTGAAAACTGGTGGTTGTATTTGAAGTCGGCTTGGGAGAAAGAATCGATGACCCGGTTATAATCTACACACTCCATCGGAACCGGGAATCGAACCATAAACGAGCGCGATCTTGCCATGCTGCATGCTCGAGCTTGGGTGCTCGAATCCGAACCATCGGCTTGTCACGAGCCGCATTCGTGCCTTCGACACTTTTCCTCTCGTCCATGAGGCATCACCAGTACTCCGTGTCTTGTCTGCATGTTGGCCAGGCCTAAGGTTTATTTCGCTAGGGCTCCCTTCGAAACCCGTATCGTAGCTCCCTAGTTAAGAGCGGGTTATAGATGAATGATAACGTTCGTGAATGCTTTGCTTGTGTCGTGTTTCCCCGATTGCCCAATAATCTGGCTGATTCATATGAAAGTTGCCGCCTTGAATTTATTCGGGCCGCGCAAGGAACAATCCGCTCGATTTGATATATAAACCAAAACAGTCTAGGACTGGCAGACTTCTCTCGGTCTCTGACAAACCCAGTCTGTAGCCGGGGTCTATATCCCAACTGTATGGCCCAGGGGTACGTTGGTATTTGATCTGAGGCACGTGACCCGAGACCTGTGCTGAACTAGCCGCGTTATAACCCCTGAAACGGCGTGCTAAGTGCCGCCGAATCTTCAACAATACCACCATGATTGCTTGTCTGGAGTAGGAATTCCAGATTAGGTTTCGTCATCGTGCACCGTCTGTTCGTCCGTCTCCGTTTTCGACTTCTCCGGCCACACCGCTGAGCCAATCCGGCTGAAATTGGCAGCAACGTTCCTTTCCTGAGTGGTAACGGAGATTGCAAAGCTTGTTCCTGTCACGTGACTTTAAATAGATCAAAATGGCTGACCATAAATTTCTTCAAAAATCTTCTTCTCCAGACAAAAAGCACTCCAGACTCCAGAGTTACAACATTAGGACCGGGTCGTGATGTTAACTTGCAGAGGTCTGTGCCGATTACGTGACTGGAATTGGTCAAAAATGGCTGATTGGTAAATTTTTGGGAAAATCATGTAAATTCCTTTAAAAAATCTTCCCCTCCAGACCCACCAGTCAGAATGCGACCAAATTTAGGTTACAACATTAGGCCAAGATGGGGATGTTAAATTGTGGAGGTCATGCTGATCACGTGACCGCAAGTGTGTCAAAATGCCAGACTAAGTCTGGTGTTGGCTTTGTGGATAGGGTGGCTGGCTTTGGATCTTCGGGTCCTGAATTTGAGCCCCTTTTTCCACTGATTAACACCAGGTGGGGTTGACTCAGCCTGTCATCCTTCCCGAGGTCGGCAAAATGAGTACCAGTGTACTGGTATGGGACACATAGAGTACAGTGTATTGGTATGGGACACATCATCAGTGGCATAGTGGCACCCCAACAAAATGACAGCTACCCGGCAGCCAACTTCCATACCGAAGAAGAAGAAGAAGAGAGAAGAAGGAGAGGAAGAAGAAATGGGACTAAGTGAATTTTTTGGAAAATCACATAAATTCCTTCACAAATCTTCCTTTCCAGACCCACCAGTGAGAATGCCTACCAAATTTGGGTTACAGCATGAGGACAGGCCCAGATATGCTACAGGAAGAGTGGTCCTATTTTTATTGTTGTTAATTATTCTTGTATTAATATGTGCTTAGTTACAATATAATCATTGTTTTTATTCTGTTTTGTAATTAAATGCCGTGCCATGGAAGGACCTATCAAGCTGCTTTATGCACCTTAACGTGGAGTGCACTTAAAACATGGGAATTCTTCCGGTTTCTTTATCCTTAATTAGCCGAATCGACTCAGGAGATCATGACGATCATTTTGGTGTGTCACACTCAACATCAAAAAGCTCCAGTGGAAACCACACACACACACACACACACACACACACACCTCGTCCATTTATAGTGGATGCAAATCATGCCACTAATTTTATTTACTTGTGAACATAAATTTTACGTGAAAGTTATTTCTTTTTTCCCCCTCCGAAGGTGGATGAGGTTATGTTCGAGGTTATGGAGGTTAAACCCCTGGTTTCTCTGTGTGCAGGATGTCTCAAGAAGTTAACTTTGTTGTTTTGTGAGATTACTTGCAAATTCCAAACTTCACCACTTGTTACCTGCAGACAGATCTCATAGCGGCTTAACAGCTCCGAACCTCAAAACCATGAAGTTGTTAAAACGTAAAACCACAAGATTTTTTTATCCGCACTGTGAAATAATTGTAGTGATTGCCAGAATTCTGAACTTTAGTTTTTGTGAATTGTTAAATTGTTGCAAAATGTGTTTTTCTTTATTGCATTTTTATTCTGCTTTGGTGTTCTCTTTGTTGCCATTTTATTGTGTTGTCATTTTATATTTGTTGAAATTATCATTTGGAAAACTCACCCCAGTTTGGCCTTGGCCGTGATGGAAGTTGATTGGAAATAAACCTTTGTTATTGTGCAGACTGATTCGGACGACACGAGTTGAGCAGGTTGGGTGTTTGACAAGGACGAATTCATGAGATTTTTGGTGAGGGATCCAGAACCGAAATCTTAAGAACCTCCCGCCTAACTTGCAGGGTGCCTGGTAGGTTTTAGGGGGTGAAACGGATTTATGGTGCATGAAGGACTCCAATTCCCTTGATGTAAATGCGTATGGTGAGTGTGCCACCTGGTGAAAAGCAAGATTTCAAGTCGTAAATCAAAAGTGCGGAATTAACCCGTCTGTGAGGACATGTTCTTTGCGAGTACCTGTAATTTGTGTTCTTCATGTTGGCAAAATCAAAAAACGATATTAGTGTTTACTTTTTAAAGTATTTTCCAGCTTTGAAACAGTTGGCCAATATGTGACTTTCAAAAGACGTAATCCACTCCAGAATGCTCGGTGCGCATGTACAGAAACCTGAAGAACAGCGGTCACCGGGGCAGGGAACATACATTGAGCGTACCAGACAGGGGTGGTTCCTTAATTGCTCACAAAGCTTCCAAGAGAAGCCAAAACTTGGAAACATACTGAAGAAAGGGGTGTGCCTCAGAACAACAAAAGATTTGGTTTCTTTTCTGATCAACTCGCCCAAAAAGTTGATATCTTGCAGCCCGTACTGCAAAAACTCCCGACGGTGAGACACAGGCCCTGGAGCTGGGGAGCCGCAGGCCTGGCACCATGGGAGATCAGGAGATGCATGTGCCGGCGGAAACTCAGGCACGGGAGAGCAGGACGGCAGGTGCGAGGGATCTGGGCGCGGTTGGTGGCATCGGTTGAGCTGCGGGAGCTGGTGGAGCCATGGGAGCCTTGGGTGTGATCCTCTCTCCCTGAGCGGGATTTGAACTCAGGACCCTAGGATCCAAAGCCTGCCACCCCAACCATTAAGCCAACACCAGGTTGGATGGGATGAGTTGAAAACTGGTGGTTGTATTTGAAGTCGGCTTGGGAGAAAGAATCGATGACCCGGTTATAATCTACACACTCCATCGGAACCGGGAATCGAACCATAAACGAGCGCGATCTTGCCATGCTGCATGCTCGAGCTTGGGTGCTCGAATCCGAATACCATCGGCTTGTCACGAGCCGCATTCGTGCCTTCGACACTTTTCCTCTCGTCCATGAGGCATCACCAAGTACTCCGTGTCTTGTCTGCATGTTGGCAGGCCTAAGGTTTATTTCGCTAGGGCTCCCTTCGAAACCCGTATCCGTAGCTCCTAGTTAAGAGCGGTTATAGATGAATGATAACGTTCGTGAATGCTTTGCTTGTGTCGTGTTTCCCCGATGTTCCCCAATAAATCTGGCTGATTCATATGAAAGTTGCCGCCTTGAATTTATTCGGGCCGCGCCAAGGAACAATCCGCTCGATTTGTATATAAACCAAAACAGTCTACGGACTGGCAGACTTCTCTCGGTCTCTGACAAACCCAGTCTGTAGCCGGGGTCTATATCCCCAACTGGTATGCCCAGGGGTACGTTGGTATGTGATCTGAGGCACGTGACCGAGACCTGTGCTGAACTAGCCGGCGTTATAACCCCTGAAACGCGGTTGCTTTAAGTGCCGCCGAATCTTCAACAATACCACCATGATTAGCTTGTCTGGAGTAGGAATTCCAGATTAGGTTTCGTCATCGTGCACCGTCTGTTCGTCCGTCTCCGTTTTCGACTTCTCCGGCCACACCGCTGAGCCAATCCGGCTGAAATTTGGCAGCAACGTTCCTTTCCTGAGTGGTAACGGAGATTGCAAAGCTTGTTCCTGTCACGTGACTTTAAATAGATCAAAATGGCTGACCATAAATTTCTTCAAAAATCTTCTTCTCCAGACAAAAAGCACTCCAGAACTCCAGAGTTACAACATTAGGACCGGGTCGTGATGTTAACTTGCAGAGGTCGTGCCGATTACGTGACTGGAATTGTGTCAAAATGGCTGACTTGGTAAATTTTTGGGAAAATCATGTAAATTCCTTTAAAAAATCTTCCCCTCCAGACCCACCAGTCAGAATGCGACCAAATTTAGGTTACAACATTAGGCCAAGATGGGGATGTTAAATTGTGGAGGTCATGCTGATCACGTGACTGCAAGTGTGTCAAAATGCCAGACTAAGTCTGGTGTTGGCTTTGTGGATAGGGTGGCTGGCTTTGGATCTTCGGGTCCTGAATTTGAGCCCCTTTTTTCCACTGAATTAACACCAGGTGGGGTTGACTCAGCCTGTCATCCTTCCCGAGGTCGGCAAAATGAGTACCAGTGTACTGGTATGGGACACATAGAGTACCAGTGTATTGGTATGGGACACATCATCAGTGGCATAGTGGCACCCCAACAAAATGACAGCTACCCGGCAGCCAAGCTTCCATACCCACGAAGAAGAAGAAGAAGAAGAAGACGAAGAAGGAGAGGAAGAAGAAAATGGCGGACTAAGTGAATTTTTTGGAAAATCACATAAATTCCTTCACAAATCTTCCTTTCCAGACCCACCAGTGAGAATGCTACCAAATTTGGGTTACAGCATGAGGACAGGGCCCAGATATGCTACAGGAAGAGTGGTCCTATTTTTATTGTTGTTAATATTCTTTGTATTAATATGTGCTTAGTTACAATATAATCATTGTTTTTATCTGTTTTGTAATTAGAATGCCGTGCCATGGAAGGACCTATCAAGCTGCTTTATGCACCTTAACGTGGAGTGCACTTAAAACATGGGAATTCTTCCGGTTTCTTTATCCTTAATTAGCCGAATCGACTCAGGAGATCATGACGATCATTTTGGTGTGTCACACTCAACATCAAAAAGCTCCAGTGGAACCACACACACACACACACACACACACACACACCTCGTCCATTTATAGTGGATGCAAATCATGCCACTAATTTTATTTACTTGTGAACATAAATTTTACGTGAAAGTTATTTCTTTTTTCCCCCCTCCGAAGGTGGATGGAGGTTATGTTCGAGGTTATGGAGGTTAAACCCCTGGTTCTCTGTGTGCAGGATGTCTCAAGAAGTTAACTTTGTTGTTTTGTGAGATTACTTGCAAATTCCAAACTTCACCACTTGTTACCTGCAGACAGATCTCATAGCGGCTAACAGCTCCGAACCTCAAAACCATGAAGTTGGTTAAAACGTAAAACCACAAGATTTTTTTATCCGCACAATGAATAAATTGTAGTGATTGCCAGAATCTGAACTTTGATGTTTTGTGAATTGTTAAATTGTTGCAAAATCGTTTTTTCTTTATGTCATTTTTATTCTGCTTTGGTGTTCTCTTTGTTGCCATTTTATTGTGTTGTCATTTTATATTTGTTGAAATTATCATTTGGAAAACTCACCCCAGTTTGGCCTTTGGCCGTGATGGAAGTTGATTGGAAATAAACCTTTGTTATTGTGCAGACTGATTCGGACGACACGAGTTGAGCAGGTTGGGTGTTTGACAAGGACGAATTCATGAGATTTTTGGTGAGGGATCCAGAACCGAAATCTTAAGAACCTCCCAAGCCTAACTTGCAGGGTGCCTGGGTAGGTTTTAGGAGGTGAAACGGATTATAGGTGCATGAAGGACTCCAATTCCCTTGATGTAAATGCGTATGGTGTAGTGCCACCTGGTGAAAGCCAAGATTTCAAGTCGTAAATCAAAAGTGCGGGAATTAACCCGTCTGTGAGGACATGTTCTTTGCGAGTACCTGTAATTTGTGTGTCTTCATGTTGGCAAAATCAAAAAACGATATTAGTGTTTACTTTTTAAAGTATTTTCCAGCTTTGAAACAGTTGTCCAATATGTGACTTTCAAAAGGACGTAATCCACTCCAGAATGCTCGGTGCGCATGTACAGAAACCCTGAAGAACAGCGGTCACCGGGGCAGGGAACATACATTGAGCGTACCAGACAGGGATGGTTCCCTAAAATTGCTCACAAAGCTTCCAAGAGAAGCCAAAAACGCTTGGAAACATACCTGAAAGAAAGGGGTGTGCCTCAGAACAACAAAAGATTTGGTTTCTTTTCTGATCAACTCGCCCAAAAAGTTGATATCTTGCAGCCCGTACTGCAAAAACTCCCGACGGTGAGACACAGGCCCTGGAGCTGGGGGAGCCGCAGGCCTGGCACCATGGGAGATCAGGAGATGCATGTGCCGGCGGAAACTCAGGCACGGGGAGACGCAGGGGACGCAGGTGCCGAGGGAGATTCCGTGGGCGTCGGGGTGGAGCCGCAGGTGCCGGGTGGAGCTGCGGAGCTGGTGGAGCCATGGGAGCGTGGGTGTCGGTGGAGTCGCGGGCGCCGGTGGAGCCGCGGGCGCCGGTGGAGCTGCGGGAGCCGGTGGAGCCATGGAGCTGCGGTTGTCGTGGGAGTCGCGGGCGCCGGTGGAGCCGCGGGCGCCGGTGGAGCCGGCGTTGCCGGTGGAGCCGCGGGCGCCGTGGAGCTGGCGGGCCGCCGGTGGAGGGGGAGCCCGGTGGAGCTGCGGGAGCGGTGGAGCCATGGAGCTGCGGGTGTCGGTGAGTCCGGCGCCGGTGGAGCCGCGGGCGCCGGTGGTGTCGGTGGAGTTCGCGGGTGTCGGTGGAGTCGCGGGTCAGACGCGGTGTGAGGCCGCAGGCGCCGGTGGAGCCGTGGGAGCTGCGGGTGTTGGTGGAGTTGCGGGTGTCGGTGCAGACGCGGAAGTCGTGGAGACTCATGCGTCGCTGCAGATCGCGGGAGTCGTGGGAGTCGCAGGGTGCCGGGAGAGGAGTGGGGTGGAAGGTGGGGGTGACACAGGCCAGATGTGAACATTCAATGTTGCCATGTTTTTCATTTTAGCATCAAATATGTTTGTTGTGAAAATCTTTGTTTTGTCCATTGCTACAGATGACACTCTCCTTGACAGAAACTGGTCCGTATCCGTTGTCTCTTGGTGATTAATATCTTTGGGAATTTTATACCCACCCAGTTGGATACAATCCAGGTGTTGCCTTCTGAAATGACGTACAGATTGTGTGTTGAATGTTTTTGACATGAAATATTTTGTCCACTCGCCTTTCTTTATGCCATGAAATCTTTATTAACAGTCCTGAAATCATGATTGTTAACAAATATTTGTTTCCGGTTTATTGTTGTGGTTTTGATGGAATTTCATTTTTCATGCAAACAACTAATATTCCTCCCTTTTTAGAATGTCACCTTCAGTGAGTTGGCAATTGTGACACATTTTAAAGTTGAAGTTACCCTGTGGAGAACATTGTATTCAAGTGGATCAGTGAAACATAAGATTATAATATATTACATCCACATTTACATGCTTTGTGAAACCACCGTGGTTGATGCTGTTTTGTTTTGTTCTGTTCTTGTGTCCCTGGGAGATCATGAAGGTTCAGCATCGTTGCCCGTCATTTTACACATCTTAACATGTTTCATCTGAGTCACCGTAACTGCACCACATTGAGCTTTTCCTGGTGGCTCTGACTTGCACTGTTACCAAGGAAAAGGTCTCCATCGGTGACGCTTCACACCCACGACACCACCCCTCGGTTCAAGCCGAGACATGTGTGACTGCAGAGAGCACAAATATTGACAGGATGTTCAGTTCTATTTTCGGAATGCGTTTTGTACGTTGAACGGGTGACCTCGGGGTAACGATACCAGACTGGCATCCCCGAATTAAAGGGTGTGAATCTTGTTGAAGAAAGCAGCATTAATGATTCCATACATCTGTGCTGTTGGAAACTCAGTAGAGTACCAGGATATTTACCATGTTGCTATTGGATTGTAACAGCAAACTATCAGCAGACCCACAAACGACCTTTCGGGAGAGGGTAATCTCCCTGATCTGTTCGGTCTGTCTTGTGCTACATCTCCAGAATTATCAGGATGACACACACAAACTTTAAATGAACTCTCCAAATATGAATATGAATATATGCACGTTTATACCCCGACACATCCAAGCAGCAATACCCTCCCCCCCCCTTCACACACACACACACACACACACACACACACACACACACCACACACACACACACACACACACACACACACACACACACACACAGTCCTGTCATTCTGCTGCCAGACTCAGCCACATAACCCCAAATGGATGAGCAGAGCCAAAGGGTTCAAGGAGTGATCTCGGGGTATTGTGGTCTGTCGTGTGGACTGTGAAACCTCTACGGGTACAGAATGACCTCTTGCAGCTTGGACACTGAAGCTCCATGCTGCTCTGAAACTCGTTTCTGTCGGTCTGCCAAATATTTGTCCGTCTTCACGGCACTTTCCCTGTGAAACGCGCGCTCCCACTCTGCACATTGCATTCGGTATGCTGCTTGTTCTCTGCCGATGATGTGTGTGTGGGCCTGTCGCTAAGTGGCTCACCACCATGCCCTCTATTTTGTTACCTCTGCGTACCATGCTGCACCTTCTGCGATGTTCATTTCCTTCAGATCTGTATGGATCACATCCTTCCATCACTTCCGTGGGTCTCCCTGTGAGCAGGATTTTACATCCAGCTGAACGCGGTTATTTTACGCGTTCACTTGTCAGGCGTTCGGGCAAGACGACTAAGCCATTCTCGTCGACACTTGGAGACTTTCTCTGACACTGACTTCCACCTGACACTCTGAGAGATGACGTGCTGGGCCCACTGATGCCGTTTTGAGAAGCCTACGATGGTGCGAATGCATATCTGTGATGGAAGGAGTCGAGCCATTTCAAATCTTTCCTGAGACGTCTCGAACATTCGGACCCTTACAACAGTGCAGAGAACACTGGCTCTGTTGTACTGGCTCTGCACTGTCACAGTCAGTGCTTGGCTCTCGACAATGCCCTCTGATCTCTTCTCCCAATTGAGGCTCGAGTGTTCCAACGTAGGGTATTGGGCCCAGTGCTGTTCCTCTCTTTTTTTTAATGATGAATTAATGACCTCGATGATGCCCTCAATAAATACCTCTTCGTGACTCGAATGACTTCACATTGTAACATACAATTCCACAGGCAGGCGGTTAGTGCTGGTTTTGCTGACATGGTAAAGATCATGTCATGGTTTAACACCTCGAACATGTTTTACAATGCAGGTAAATCTCACATTCTTACTGTCTGTGCAGAAGGGTTGTCAAATTAGCCGACTTACCTGTTTCTGCAGTGAATCACCATCACAGGCTTAGTCTCTCACATACTTCTGGGCCTCACCAGCAGCTAGTGTGTGTGTGTGTGTGTGCGTGCGTGCGTGCGCGTGTGCGCGTGTACACACGAGCACAGTAACCACAGACTGGGTATCTTCTGTCATGCTGTCATTCTTGGCAAATCTGAACTTCTCTGCCTTCAAGGCCTTTGTCATGTAGCTTGACAGTGCACTGCTTCCCCACTCAGGGATGTTACCCCTACTTCACCCTTATACGTCATTCCATATTACAGAACCTCCTTCCATCGCAGATGGCCGAGGCCATGAACACGTAAAGTGGCAGTTCTTGGTCCGATAGACAATCTTTGTTAAATCGGAACATGCTGAATGGAAATTGGTTTGTTCTCAACACCGACTACTTCAACGCCAAACTGTTGTGTGTCTGGTGAAGTGATACGACCTACATGTGAAAGATGGCACATCATTGATTCTGGTTCATCACCCTCCCTCTTAAAATTTTCATATCTTGGAATGTATTCGACAGAGAGAACCAATTTAAAAAGATTTTCTGAAAGCTTCGAAGCTGCACTTTTCTGAAAGGTAAATACAACGTAAACAGGAGGAGGTTAGGATTGGGGTTTTGTGGGGAGGATGTAGCGAGCTACATGCGCACATTGCAGGTAGTAGGTTGGAGACTGCAACCGCCCAGGGCGATACCTCCTTGGGATCTTGGGAGCGTTAACGTGGTGACTGGAACCATCTTGCACTCTCCTTGTCAGTATTGCTGGTCTTGCTTTCTGTCTCATGCAAAGTCTGTCCGTCCGTCTGTCCATCTGTCATGTTATCTCCTCCTAAACGGTTGTGCAGAAATTCACCAAACTTGGGAGTTGTGATCACCATGTAGCACAAAGATGGAAGAGCAGTCTCGTTTTTGAGGGTGGGGTCAAAAGGTCGAATATCAAAAATTGCAATCACAGGCACATGTTTCAACATTTTTAAATGCAACTTTGGAAATGCACTCAACATGGGGGAACACATGAAATGTGTCATGATTTTTTGGGGATTTTACACCCGGTTCATGCCCCAGGGGGTGGTAACTTGATGTCACAGATGCCAAGACGGAATTTTTTTTTTTAATGCCTGTGCGACCTCGTCATCAGAGGCATTATGTTTTTGGGTTGTCCATCCGTCCATGATCGGTTTTCATTTCCATGATAACTTAAGAAAGGCTGAAGGGTTAGAAAACAACATAGATCTGTCCAATGAGCTAATGAGCTAATTTTGACTGTAGAGGGCAGTATTGTACTGTAAACTGCCTGTTAAGATTCGTGTCGATGCTGGAACGTTCTCAGACGAAACTTCCAGTATTGACTCAAATCGTATTCGCTGGAACGCACGGGATTGTTCTGTGATACTATATAAACCCGTGAGAGGGAGGTGTAGAGAGACGGGTGACGTGTGATGAGATGTGTGTTTCCATCGTCCCATGCTCGATTTAACTCTGAGTGAACGAGGTGTTGATGTCCAGAGCGGTTGTTAACACGTGGAGCGATCGTAATCAGCTTGATTATAACTCATTAAGATTGTGTGTCGGGAAAGAATTCCTTTAAGCTCTTTAAATCAACCTGGACGGCCCATTATACGAGTGTACACCGCGACAAGACAAATGTTCGACAAGACAAATGTTCACAACCCCAAAGGATGAGGTGAACACCTGTGAGTTGTGCTCGCAGGACTGGGACACTGGGCGGCGGAAATAACTCAATGCGGGAATCGGAGTTGGACATTGCATGTAACGGTGAACTTCCTCATTTGACTTTGTATCTGTTTGTTTGAAATACATGTTTCAAAAACGTTACGCTGTTGAGGTGGTCATTGTAACGCCACTCAGAAGTCACAGACACCAACTGAGAAAGATCCAATTTGAGTGGTAGCTGACCTGTGCGTTCGTCGAGACTCATGAAGCTCAAAGCTTGGATTGTAGTTGTTGGAGGAGCGCTGAGTCCAGCACCATGAACTATGTACTACACCAAGGAAGGAAAGCCCGAAGTTGTGCGCGTGTACTTCACCCCCGCCAACCTGCATCCCTTGTTTGTCCCTCTCCATCTACCTTCTCCCTCCACCCTGCTATTGGTGTTTCCCCCTTTCTCCTGCTGTTCCCTTTGTTATGTTGTGGCCTGGTCTGTTCTTTGTCCACAAGCCTAGACTATGTGCATTTAAAACACCAAAAAAAAAGGATTTAAAGTCAAACTTGGTAAAAGTATGACATGTATATAAAAAGTATGCTAAGTATGCTAAAATATACGGCTAAGATTATGTTGTCAAGAAGTCAAAGGAGGTACCGTGCTAACTTGTGAACCGGTGATGGGATTTTGACCAAACTTGGTACAAGTACACATTATGATGCAAAGATGAACTGATTTGATTTTGCCATCAAAAAGTCCAAGGGCAGAGATCATGTCAGGTAACAATGTGATACCTGGGAACAGCTGAAGGGATTTTAATCACATTTGGTACATCAACCTCCGTCAGTGCATCCATCCAAGATAGATGGTGTTACTAAAAGGTCAAGGGTCAGAGGGCACATTAAAACTCTTGGTAATGTGAATTCATTGGCTGCGGGATTTGAACTAAACTAAGTACATGTACAATGATACATGTGTGCAAATTAGATATTGAGGTTAGAGGTTAAAGTTAGAGTAAGCAAAGACTTGATGTGGGTGGAGGCATCCGGATCGACATTGCGACGTCAAATTATATCGAGTTTAAACTCAAGATTTGAGTTTTGGTCATTCCTGGTGGAACTTTTTGCCATTTCCCCACTCTGCTTTAGGTGTGAAGAGTGGCGATTTGCGATGGCACGCCATTGACTTAGCTCTGGTTTATTTTTTAATTTTGATGCCAATTTGGTTTGCATACCGTACCTTCAGGAAGTAATCACACCCCTCGACTTTTGTCACATTTTGTTGTATTGTGTTTCAGCCTGAATTTAAAATGGATTAGATTTTTTAAAAAATGTTTTATCACTGATCGACACAAAATACCCCAGAATGACAAAGTGAAAACATGTTTTCAGAATTTTTTTTACAAATTAATTAAAAATGAAAAGTTGAAATGTCTTGCATCAATAAGTATTCAACCCCTTTGCTTTGACACTCCAAATTAAGCTCAGGTACATCCATTTTCCTTTGATCATCCTTGAGATGTCTCCACCACTTGATTGGAGTCCATCTGTGGTCAATTCAGTTGATGAGACATGATTTAGAAAGAAACACCTTTCTATATAAGGTCCCACAGTTGACAGTGCATATCAGAGCAGAAACACCACCGTGAAGTCCAAGAAACTGTCTGTTGAACTCCGAGCTCGAATTGTGAAGAGGCATAGATCTGGGGAAGGGTATAAAACAATTTATAGTGTGTTGAAAGTTCCCAAGAGTCCGACCAAACTGGGCAACCGGGGAAGAAGGACCTTGGCCAGGTCGGTGAACAATCACCCAATGACCACTCTGATGGAACTACAGAGTTCCTTGGCTGAGATGGGAGTACTTGCCAGAAGGATAACAATCTCTGCAGCACTTCACAAATCTAGGCTTTATGGGAGAGTCGCCAGACGGAAGCCACTCCTGAGAAAAAGGCACGTGAAAGACTCTGAGAGAATGAGGTAAAAGATTATGTGGCCTGATGAGATGAAAATGGAACTCTTTGGCCTGAATGCAAAGTGCTACCTACCTCTGGTGGAAACCAGGCACAGCTCATCACCCATGTAACACCATCCCTACCATAAAGCATGGTGGTGACAGCATCATGTTATGGGATGCTTTTCAGTAGCAGGGACTGGGAGACTTGTACGGATAGAGGGAACAATGAATGGAGCCAAATACAGACAGATCCTTGAGGAGAACCTGCATCAGAGTGCAAAATACCTGAGACTGCCGAGAAGATTTACGTTCCGACAGGACAATGACTCCAAGCATCCAGCCAAAGCAACACTGGAATGGCTTCAGAACAAGAACATGAAAGTCCTTGAGTGGCCCAGCAAGCCCAGACTTGAATCCCATTGAGAATCTGTGGAAAGACTTGAAGATTGTTGTTCACCGACGCTCCCCATCCACTTGACAGAGCTTGAGCAAATCTGCAAGGATGAATGGGGGAAATCCCCAAATCCAGATGTGTAAGGCTGATGCAGACATACCCAAGAAGACTCGAAGCCGTAATTGCTGCCAAAGGCACTTCTGCAAAGTATTGACTCAGGGGATTGAATACTTATGCAAATTAGATATTTCTCCATTTCATTTTCAATAAATTTGTAATAAATTCCCAAAACGTGTTTTCATTTTGTCATTATGGGGTATTTGTGCAAATCAGTGACATATATATATATATAATATATATATATATATATTATATATATATATATTTTATTTTAATCTATTTTAAATTCAGGCTTTAACACAACAAAATGTGAAAACGCCGAGGGGTGTGAATACTTTCTGAAGGCACTGTACGTACTCTGTTCTGCCAAAAGCACCAATGACTCTTCAATTCAGATATCGTCTTTCTAAAAATAGCCATTTTGTCTTCCTTCATGTCACAAGGGTTTCGGAGTGTTTTGAGGAGGGCTTGGACTGCCATTATGATACCAGACAAATGAAGTGTTCTACCCGCCCGTAAAAGTATCCCGCAGGTATATTTGATAATCTGATCTGGTTGATGGTGGCTTTCCTTGCACAAGGCAGAATTAGTGGGAGAAGGTGGTACTTAAGTTGTTCTCGCATTGTAAGAGTTGTCGGTGAGAACAAGGCACTTGTATTCTCTGATGGGTGTAATTATTTCACTTCATCTTCATCCTTGGAACCCCATGCAATGATCAGAGTTTTGTCTGCAGGAGCATTTTCCCAGAGCACGATCGGCTAAGAAGCATACATACATGACCTGCATTTTCGAAAGCTCTGTGAAGCGGTTTGTTCCTGGAGATTTGGATGTCTGAGAGGTGCCTTGGTTATAGATGCCCATCTATCCTACTCGATGCACGGTCCATGTTATCTTCATACATTCTCGCTGTCGGTACACCACCCCCATTCCACGTAATAGTATTTTCAAATGAACATTAAAGAGAGTAATCCAGCGTCACGTCACTTTTTGTGCTTGCATCACAACTTGAGCCGATTGTATGAAAAATAAAAGATTGCTTGCAGTATCTGCTCCAGTAAAAGCTGTGTACCCTATTTTTAAAAAACTCTTTTTTGTCTGATTTGTTTCGGAATTGCTCGTGTGAGCTCCAATGTCTCTCAACTACTTAATTGTTTCCATTGTCTTGTTTTTGTTTTACTCTGAAATGTTTTTTTTTTTTTTTTAAGATTTGGTAAATTCTCACAAGTTTTGGCTGATTATATGTTTGATACATTGCATCATCTCATTTTCAGGTGACATCACACAGAAGGGTTACGATAAAAAAAGGGCGAAACTACTCGCTGCTTACATCCCTCAGTGCCAAGGTCGGTATCCACTCCAATTTGGACTCACTCATTCACAATGTCTGTTCATTTGAGCTCAACAGCACAAACAAGCTAAATTAGTTTAAGCTGTGAGTTTGCATTCTTGGACGTGCAGGTTGCTTTGTGTGAATGATACGCAATGAAAAGGTGTTCGAATTACATTGCTGTTCTCATGGTTAATTGAGAATTTCCTGACCTTGTTTTGTAATACAGCACATGGTCGAGGCTCGTGGAAGAGCTAGTGCAGTGACCGGATCGGGACGTAACGGACAAAAATAGGACGCAAAACTCACATGCATGGGGTGGACAAGTTGGATACAGAAGGAAACTCCAAGGAAGGGAAACTGGAAAATTTGGAGGGATTTGGGTGGGGTTAACAAGGGTAGAAAATATCATGGTTTTGGATTGGGGGACGATCTGAGATGGTGGTGAACAGCTGCCTTGAAAAACCTGGAGGGAAAAATGACATTGAAGAGGACGTGGAAGTTGATTCCACAGTCAGGAAAACAAAAGGATCGAATAAGTGAAGGTGAACAGTGATTCTGGATTTAGGTAGTTTTACCAGAAGATGGTTGATGGTGGACCACGTGTGCCCTTGCAGAACCTAGGGGGGGGGGGGGACAAGCATGCAAAGAGCAAGAGGACGCAATACCAGAAATTTGGCGGTAGAAGACCGAGAGATCACTGACCTTTCTGCGAAAGCAAAGTGATAGACCCATCGACATCGCTTCTGTGTTGAAATTCCAATAATCTTCAAGGTCTTGTTTCCACAGCAACAAGCTGTGGATGAAGCATTGTCGGTGCATCGGAGTTCACGTGTGCCAAGGAAGGACTTTGTATAATTTATTGAGGATGCCCGGTTGGCGACTGGCTTTGGAGGCCAATTTTGAAATGTGGTTTGCGCAAGAAAGATCACGGCTGATAGTGATACCCAGGAGTTTAAAGGATGTCACGGTGGAGGGTGGAGTCATCAGCAAATATATAAAGACGACTTTGCAGAGTCAAATCAATCATTGATGAAAATCAGGAATAGGACTGGGCCCAGAACAATACCTTCGAGTACTCTAGCCTTGACGGGGAGAGGAGATGAAAGGATTCCTTTGAGAGCCACACATCTGTGACAGTGGAAGAAGTCAGTAAACCAAGAGTGGAGTTGGCCTTGGATGCCTGAGGCCAAGAGTGTGGAGAGCAAGGCAGGATGCCAGACTGTATCAAAAGCATGAGATATGTCCAGAGAGACAGCCCTGATCTCATGTCTGACATTTATGGCCTCCATCCATTGTTGGATGAGTACAAGCAGCATGTCCAAGGTGGAGTGACCTGGTCTGAAACCCAATTGTTGATTTGAGATGAGGTTGTTGGAGAAAAGGAAGGATTTCATATCAACTGCAATGATGGATTCCACGAGCTTGCGGATGATTGGAAGGAAGCTGATAGGTCTGCAGTTGAGAGCATCAGTTTTTACTCCTTTTTACGTAATGCAGTGATGTCGGCAAATTTTCAAGCAGATGGAAGATGACCAAGCACAAATGACGGGGTGAAAGGGGCAGAGAGAGGATGTGCAAGAGCAGCAGAGCAGGTTTTTGAGGACACTTGAGCTGATGCTGTCCGGTCCAGTTGTGGAGTCGGAATCGAGGGTTGAAAGAACCTTCTTCACCTTCTCAGGTGCAACAGACACAGAATGGAGGAGCAGTTTGGTACGACATGGAAGGATGGGTACCGAGAGTGAGGGGTTTGGTGCACAAGATTTGGAAGGAAGCACAGAATGTGGGCGTTCGGCCTTCTCGTGAGCGGAGTCGGCTGTGGTGCCATTTGAAGTGATGGAAGGGATGGAGGATGGAAGGGGAGCATACACCAGAGACAGACTTAAAATGGTGCCACCAGGTTTTAGAGGAGGGAGAAAAGTTTGAAAGTTCATTCTTGAGGTTGGACAGATGTTGTTTTCTGGCTCTCCCGAGAGTGGACACACACTTGTTGCAGACTTTTTGGAATGCACTGAGATTTCCTTCGGTCAGATTTGCCTTCCAGGAAGAGAAGGCAAGTCGTTTCATCGTAACTACCTCACCACAGGATTCAGTGTACCATGGGCGGGAAGAAGGGTAGGACAAATGATGACGAGATGGGATGAATCTGTGTTTAAGGGAGAGCAGGTTTCTGTGGAAGAATTCCTCGGCTGAGTTAACATCAGGGCCAGTAGATATGGGAGACCAGTCCTAAAGAGAGATGGGATTGCAGCCCCTGCTAATCTGCCTGAATGAACTTACAGACTTGCCAGCATTGAGGCAGCTCTCAGAGAAGAGCCAGAGAGATGTTGACTTTCACAAGCACGTGATCAGATGAACCAATTGGAGCCGAGGAAGAGCAGGAGACATCTGCAGGAAAGTTTGTCATCACCAAGTCCAGATGGGAGGATTTGCCATTGGGAGAAATCCGGGTTGGAAAGTTCACAGATTGAGTAAATTTACAGATTGAGTTTGCAAGAGTTTGCAGATTGAGGAAGTTGACAGATTAAGTTTCCAATAGTTTGCAGATTGAGTTTACAAAATGAGTACTTTATAGATTTTGAACCATGTTGTTTTGTATGCTGTTGGAAGTTCATAAAAGCTGTGACCATATGCCTTGAGATGCTCGTAACATCCAGTTAAAATGTGACGGTGCCGTTGATCTTCGCTCGCCTTCGTCTGTCACTTTTTCCATTTTTGCTCATGTTTGTCTTTCATTGGTACTTATTTTGCTTCAGCTTAATTGTCTTTGTTAATTGTTATTTATTTTATGAATTACATGGGGTTGGTGTGATATCAGATTCTGTGACATCAGAATGATTCTGGAAGACATTCAACTTGTGAACTTGTCTGCAGCTGTAAAATAATCCGGGTCGGGTTTAAAACAACAAAGGGCTTACTTACCTTGTGTAGCTTTTCGTGGTGGTTTGTTTCACAATTTTTTTTCTTTCTGTTGGCCAGAAGAGCATGAGAGTTAATTGATGAAAATCCGAGCCACCTGGGATAATTGATTAGGTTAGAGCTGATTGGTTATTCCCTGCAATTACAGATGAGACAGGTGATTGGGTCTTTTTTTTAATACATTGTCGACTATTTGCATTGCACGTGATACATGCTTGGGAACCTCGGTGGTGCGCATGTCTGTCTATGCTGTCGCTGATGATTCGCCAACAAGTGATGAAACCGGTCCGGCAGCTGAGGGTGTGTGCAGCATGAGGATTCTCATGTGTGTACGATGTGTGACCGTCTTTCCAGCTGTGGAGGAACTCTGGGAAGGGTTTGAAACGGCAAAAGGGCTAACCTTGTGTAGCTTTTCTTTGTTGCTTTATGCAGCTTTCTTTGGCTGTATTTCAATAGATATAAATATATATATTTGATAGGGATTTCAGTTCCACCAATAATGGCTGGAATACCACTTCACCGACAACGTCATAATCAACCCATTATACCCCGTTGGGAGTTGATGGCAAATGCCAAGTTTCCTTCGTTTTTTTTTCTTTCATTCAGAGAAAATGATGTTCAAATTTTTTCCTTGAAACCCAGATGGACACACACGCAGACGCGGACATACACGCAGACGCGGACACGCACGCACGCGGACTCGCACGCACGCAGACGCGGACACACGCAGCCACGCAGCCACACACGCAGACACACACGCAGACACCCACGGTTATTGCAATAGTTGCGCATCCCCGTCGGGGCTAGACTTGTTATGTTGGGGTCTCTTGGTCTTTCTTTACCTTCTTTTTTAATCATTTTCCCTTGTTGCAACTGATTTTCCCAGCAGGTGTTGATCCTTCTTTACACAAGGAACTTCACTTACGTGCTGCTCCTGCCCCGACTGGAAAGCAAAGCCGGCGCAAAGAATGTGGTTCAAGAGATGACCGCTACCGCTCAGGTAAGAGCCATTGATCGATTGCATTCCATGTTTACTTTGCACCTTTTTTTTTGTATTCTTGTCTTCCTTCTTCCGCTTTGCTTCCTCGTGAGTTTAGCTGGCTTGCAGCAGAAGATTTGATTGACTTGTGGAAGAGGAGGTAGGGAGGTGGTCTCAGTCACTGGGGTGATGTAAATGAAGAAATTTTCTACTATCCGAATGTCAAATTGAGCAAATTCTGAAAATAATATACCTTTTTTATTCATTGTATTGAATGAATAACTGGCTTGTGCAGCCGAAGGGGGGGGGGGGGGGGGGGGGGGGACGACGACGACGACAAACGATCCATTTTTTTTTCCACAAGACGTCCATGACACCTCAGTGTCTCTCACTGGCAATTTCCTCCTCCGGTTTGATCAGTCTGAACCCTGTCCTGGCGACGGAGTTGCACTTTACATCGAGAGCTAAATTTCCTACTGTTCGTGTATTGATCTTACACCTCCCATTCCCCAAGAATACCTCTGGCTGCGACTTCCCCTTTGCTCTCACCTGTTGTTCATCTGTGTGTTGTGACATCCTCCAAACAGTGACGACTCCATCTACATCTCTCTCAGACAACATGGACCAACATTTAACCACTCATCCCAATTCTCTTCCTCATGTGTGGTGATTTCAATTGTCACCATGCAACTTGCCTGGGTGTTGGTACGTCTCTCACCAGCCGTGGCACTTCAGCAAGAGACTTCTGTGACTCAATTGGACTGACTCAATATGTGAACTTTCCAACCTGGATTTCTCCCAATGGCAAATCCTCCCTTCTGGAATTGGTGATGACCAACTTCCCTGCCAATGTAGCTTACTCTTCCTCTGTCCCAATTAGTTCATCTGATCATGGGCTTGTGAAAGTCAACATCTCTCTGGCTATTCTCAGAGAACAGCCTCGGTGCCAAGGAGTCTGGCAGTTCACTCAGGCAAACTGGCAGGGACTGCAAACAGCTATTACCCTTCAGGACAGGTCTCCTACATCGACCACCCCTGATATTAACTCAGCCTGGGACTTCTTCCACAGAAACCTGCTCTCCCTTCTGCACAGATAGATTCCATCTCGTCTTCAGTTATCATACCCTTCCTCCCACCCTTGGTACATTGAATCCTGTCGTGGGGCAGTTGCTTTGAAACAACGAGCATTCTCCTCCTGGAAGGCAAGGCGGACCGAAGGAGACCTCAGATCATTCTACAAACTCGCAACAAGTGTGTGTCCGCTCTCAGGAGAGCCAAAAAACAGCATTTGTCCAACCTGAAGATTGAACTTTCAAATTTGTCTTCCTTCTCTAAAACCTGGTGGTGCCTCTTGTTACCTCCACCACCGACGGTAGGTGGAGGTTATGTTTTCACCTCTGTCTGTCTGTTTGCTTGTTTGTCTGTCTGTGTCCGTGAACAGGATATCTCAAAAAGTTGTGGACGGATTCGGACAAAATTTGGTGGAGAGGTTGGGTGTGTGACCAGGAAGAAATGAGTAGATTTTGGTGAACATCCGGATCTGGGTACGGGGAGGTTTAAAATTATTCTTCACCATTGAGAGGTCAGGCCAAAAATGATATGTAGCATGATATCTCAAAAGTTACGGACAATTTAGACAAAACTTTGTGGACAAGTTGGGTTATTCATTCATATTATATGCAGCCTGTAGCTGCTTGGCTGCCTCATTTCTCTGGGGGTGCGGCTGTGCCGCTGATGCAATGCCCCTGTTACCAGCACACTGGTATTTATTTTGCCAACATCAGAAGGATGACAGACTGAGTCAACCCCACCTGGAGTTGATTCAACAGCCCGACAGGGCTTGAACTCTTGACCCCAGGATCTTAAGCCAGCCACCTTAACCGTTAAGGTAACACCAGGCCGACAGGTGAGGTGTCCGACAAGGAAGAGATTATTCAATTTTGGTGAAGATCCGAATCCAGATCTGGATCCCAATTATTTTCAAGTGATTCTTCACCAATGGGTGATAGGACCAAAACCGATATACAGCACAACATCTCAAAAGGTTATCGACGGATTTGGACGAAACTCGGTAGATAGGTTGGGTGTGTGACGAAGACTAATCAATTCGATTTTGTTGAAGATCCGATTATGGATCTGGACACGAGTTTTTAAAAAATATATTTTTAAGCAATTCTTCACCATTGAGAGATGGGGCTAGAAACGATACTCAGCATGATGTATCAAAAATCTGTGGACCATTTATGACAAAACAATGTAGACGAGTTGGTTCGGTGACTAGAACAAGCCGATTCGATGTTGGTTCAGGTCCGGGTCCAGACACGGTCTATCAGTGGGATAAAAAAATGGAAATTGCTCTGCCTGGTGGAGGTATGCACTTTAACGAGCATTTTATTGTTTACGTTGTATGCTCCCTCCCCTTCCATTTCTCCCCTTTTCTCAAATGGTACCATGGCCAACTCTGCTCATGAGAAGGCTGAATGCTTCAATGCTGCGTTTGCTTCTAAATCTTGTGTCCCTAACCCCTCTTTCTCTTGGTACGCATCCTTCCCAGTCACACCAACTGCCCCTGAACTCTGTCTTTTGCATCTGAGAAGATTGCTATGTTTCTGGCAACCCTCGAATGAGTCTGAAACTGGATCGGACGACATCAGCTAACGTGTCCTAAAAACATGCTCTGCTGCTTTTGCACTTCCCCTCTCTGCCCCTTTTACCCTGTCATCAGCATAGGTCATCTTCCATCTTCTTGGGATCAGCCAATGTCACTGCATCTTACTATGTTAAATAAGACAATTTTCTGGATGTACGTGCAGTGCTTATAAAAAGTGTACACTCCTTTTGAAATTTGCACCTTTTGGTGCCTTCTAGCCTGGAATTAAATTGCATCAAAGCAGACTTTTTCCACCTTGATTTACACATCGTAACCCACAACTTCCAAGTGGAAAAACAAATTCTACAAATTTCAGAAAATTAATGAAAAATACAAAACTAGAATATCTTGGTTGCATAAGTGTCCTCCCCGCTTGTAATAGCAATTGTAAACGAGATGCGCACTCGGTAGACGCGGTTAATACGTGGTGGAAGGACCTTTGAAAGCATTTCCAGCTGCGAGTCTGTTGGGATAGGTCTCCACCAACCTTGTACACCTTGATTGGGAAACATTTGCCCATTCTTCTGTACAAAACTGTTCAAGCTCAGTCAAGTTCCGTGGGGAGCGTTGAGGAACAGCAATGTTCAAGTCATGCCACAGATTTTTGATTGGATTTAGGTCGGGGCTCTGACTGGGCCACTCAACATTGATCTTCTTGTTCCTTCGCACTTCAGTGTAGCTTTGGCTGTGTGCCTTGGGTCGTCATCATGCTGAAAGGTGAACTTCCGTCCCAATTTCAGCTTCAATGAGAGGGCAGCAGGTTTTCCTCTGGGATTTTTCTGTATTTTGCTCCATCCATTTTCCCTTCTATCCTGCCAAGTGCCCCAGTTCCTGCTGATGAGAAATGTCCACATAACATGATGCTGCCACCACCATGTTTCACATTAGGGATGTTGTTCTTTGGGTGAAGTGCTGTGTTGCATTTGCGCCAAATCTAACGCTTTGCATTTAGGACAAAAAGTTCCATCTTGGTTTCGTCAGACCACAAAACTTTTTCCACATGGCTTCAGAATCTCTGGAGTGGGTTTTTGCAATACCTCAAACGAGACTCAAGGTGGGCTTTTTTGAGTAATGGCTTCCTTCTTGCCACCCCACCATACAGGCCAGGCTTGTGGAGTGCTTGGGATATTGTTTTCACGTGCACACAGTGATCAGTCTTTGCTGTAAAGGCATATATCTCTTTCAAAGTTGCCATTGGCTCTTGGTGGCCTCTTTAATCAGTCTTCTTGCTTGGTCATCCAGTTTGGAGGGACGGCCTGATCAATGCAAGGTCTTGATGGTACCATATGACTTCCACTTCTTAATGATTGTCTTGACTGTGCTCCAAGGGATATTCAAGGCTTTAAAATATTTTTTATAGCCATCCCCTGATCTTTGCCTTTGCACAACTTTATTCTGGTGGTCTTTTGAAAGCTCCTTGATTCTCATGGTTGAGTCTTTGTTTTGAAATGCACCACCCAGTGGAGGAAACTTACAGGAACAGCTGATTTTATTCTGAAATAATCAGAATCACTACAATTTAACACAGGTGGAGGCCAATTAACTCAGTATGATTTTGAAGGTGATTGGTTACACCTGAGCTAAGTTACAATTGCTATTATTAGGGGGGTGGACACTTATCCAACCAACATATTCTAGTTTTGTATTTTTAATTAATTTTCTGAAATTTGTAGAATTTGTTTTTCACTTGAAAGTTGTAGGTTACTGTGTGTAAATGAAGGTGGAAAAAGTCTGATTTAATGAAATTTAATTCCAGGCTACAAGGTAACAAAAGGTGAAAATTTTGAAAGGGGGTGTAGACTTTCCACAGGCACTGCACATCTGAAAATCAAAGAAAAAAAACATGGCTGGCCTGATCTCCACCAAATTTTAAATTATGTGTTGGTTATTAGTACCCAGGGTCAGGTTGAAAAAAAAAAAAATCCCTCCCACGCCCCACCCCCCTCACCCTTGACTTGCCAAGGCTCCCTAACGGAACGGGTGTTTCTAGTTGCATAAAAAAGTGCAAAATACAATTCCCTTAACCTTAACCACAGACAAATTATCTTACTTCCAATCATCAGCACGATTATGGAAACCATCATTGCAGTTGACCGACGTAAATCATTCCTTTTCTCCAATGTTTGGATTCAGACCAGGTCACTCGACCTTGGACATGATGCTTCTGCTTACCCAACAATGGGTGGAGGCCCTCAATATCAGACATGAGATCAGGGCCGTCTCTCTGGACACACGTCATGCTTTTGATAGTCTGGCATCCTGCCTTGCTCTCCAAACTGTCTGCCGATAGAATCCAAGGCCAACTTGTATTCCTGACTTCCTCCACTCTCACAGCCAACATGTGGCTCTCAATGTAACCCTTTCACCTCCTTTCCTGTCATGACTGGAGTGCCCAAATGCAGTGTTCTGGGCCCAGTCCTATTCCTGATGATCATTTTCTCTCTCACTCTGGAAAATCCTCTTTATCTCTTTGCTGATGACTCCACCCTCTGCCGTGGCATCCCTCATCGTTCAGACAGGCAGAGTGTGGCTTCTCCCTTCTCTTCAGAACTTGAAAGAAAATCACAAGCTGGTCAAACACTTGGAATACGTCTTTTAATTCTGAGAAATCCTACACTCTCACGATCTCTCCCTGAAAGGACCACATGACAACCTCTCCTATCGACTTTCTTATCAAAGCTCTTGAGGTTCAGTCATTCAAACTCCTGGGTTTCACAATCGGCCATGATTTTACTTGGGTGAACCACATTTCAAAGTTGGCCTCAAAATACAATAACTGACCAAATACAGCACTGGAGTATCAGAAGGAACCCAAACAGAGAATGATCGGACATTCTGCAGCAAATACACGAAGGCCATTTTGGGCAAGAGAAATGTAAAGCTAGGGCACACCAAGTGGTCTTTTGGCCAAGTATCAACTCAGATATACAAAGTCTGGTTGCCAAGTGTTCAACGTGTGCCAAGTATAGACCAGCTAACATTAAAGAGCCACTTTTGCCACATGATCTTCCTCTGGGGCCGTGGCAGAAAGTGGGAGCGGACATTTTCCACTTTGCCGGAAAGCATTTCATCCTGATTGTGGATTATTTCTCCAAGTGTCCTGAGGTCATAAGCATTTGTGGGCTCACTGCAAAGCACGTCGTTGAAGCTCTGAAGTCCGTGTTCACCAGACATGGCATACTCAAGTAATTATTTCCGGACAACAAGCCATTTGCCAGTCCTGAGCTCAGGAAATTCGCCCAGGAATGGGGGTTCAAGGTTATGACCTCCAGTACTACATATCCTCAATCTAATGGACAATCTGAGCGTGCAGTACAGATGATCAAGCAGGGGCTCAGAAAAGCCATTGAGGGTGGCCATGAACCCATTTGATGTTGCTGTCCAACTGGAACACACCACTGGCAGGTGTTCCATACTCTCCAGCACAACTGCTGATGAGCAGGAGGCTCAGAGATCAACTGCCGTGTCGTGACTGGGCTCTGGAACCACAAGTTCCAGTTGATGTTCGGTGTTTGTTGGTGCAGCAAGAGCAACGTGCTAAACATTTCTATGACCAGGATGCCAAAGAGCTAATGCCATTATTAATAGGGGGATAGCATTCATGTACAGCGTAACAAGACCTGTGAACCAGCGATCATTACGGCTAAACACCAAGCACTACGTTCCGACGTCATCACCACTCCAGAGGGGCATGTGAACCGGTGAAACCATAGGCGTCTCCGCAGCATGGATGAGGCTTCTTCGTCCGATGCTACATCGCCGGAGGAATTTCAACAAGAGGAGACCGTTTTGCTACTGGAGTCTTTCCCGCCATAAACGCAGCAGCACACTCCAACGCACTCAACTTCACCACACTCCCAACGTTCTTCTCGCATCACTTGACGTCCAGAGCATTTCAAAAGACTATGTGATAATTGATGATTGATTTCCATATCTAATTTGGATGCTGACTATTTTGTTTTTTGTTTGTTGTAGTTTTCATTCTTCTGGGGTTATATCCATTTAAATTTTAAATGGTGATTCATATGTGCATTGTAGGGGAAGGATCTTGTAGATCTGGCATTACCGGAACTCGATGTCATTTCCCCTTCCGGGATTATTTAATTTTTAAAGCCGTTGTTTTGATCCTGTGTGCTGGTCCGATCATTACAATTATTTATTTTTTCCATGGTAATAACTAGGAAAGGAAGATGCATGCAGTGTTTGATTTTTGTTCTGCCACCACAGATGTACACACTGAGGCTGTGCAAGCTGCCTTGGCCAAACACAAGGAGAAGAAGATGGCAATGCCAATGCCTTCGAAACGCCGATCGTTCGCAGTACACGCTGCTGTCGACACGTGCACGCCTCCTGGTGGGTACTCCTCCGGTCAAGCCCAACGTATTGCTCCATCAAGGAATGTAAAAAGCCATTTTAATTTGAGCCATTTTTCTTGATTGAAAAGAACGTTGACATATTTCCTGATTCATTGATTTTTTTTTTCCACATGTTTTGCGTTAATACTGCTGTACATTCCTTGTCTTTCTTCTCTTTTACTTTTGTTTCTGCAAAATAAAAATGCTACCGTTGGAAAGCCAATAATCCGCTTCACTTGGAACAAGATTCCCAATTGAAGAAGAAGGGAAAGAAGAAGAAGAAGTTGTATGAGGATGTGAACGCAGCCGTTCCAACGGAAACATTTTTATTATTCTACAACAGGAGCCCTTTAGAATAAAGCATGTTGGACACGGAAGGAGCACACAAAATTATGTGTGGTAATACTGTTGTGGGCCGGGGTTCGGTGGCGATAAACGACCACTAGGTGGAGCAGTAGAGTCGTCTCCCACCGAACACCCGGAATTTAGGTCGTGACTCTCGGATAAGTCCGAGAGTTCTCGGGTCCCTTAGCGGACCGTGCTCGCCAATATTTTGACGGCGTGGGGTAGGGTTAATTGCCTAATTTCAATATACCGAAATACCCACGTCGTCCAACTACCGTGGAAAACCACACCCTCGACGGACCTCGGGCAGAACGGACCGTTTACCGAGCCCGATTCGGGTGTAAACCGAGCGGGGATTACCAAGATCGGTTGGACCAAATGACAACTTACCGGCCCAAACGGCCTCACTAATTCTCAAGTCCGAACCATGCTGGGTCAATCAAAGAAAGGACAGAAACGAACTGGAACATTTAAACACTTATTTTATTAACAGGAATAAAAGAAAGGGATGAAATGTGGACTTATTCACGACTATATGCAAGCAAATATTTACAATGATCATAAACACTTAAACAGTTTTACTTATAGGGCCGTGCAACATACAGACACACACTCAAAAGAAAAAGGACCCAATTGGTCTTTATTCGACCCTCGCAGCCAAGGGGATAGTCGAGCTGGGGGTCAGAGTTCTGTCGGGGTACCTGACCGAGTTCGTGCGGCTAGGCCCGCGACTGCACGTGTGGGACCCGTGGTCCGTGGGAGCTTGGATGGTGAATAGCGGATCCAGGGTCGCTCCTTGAAGAAGGCCAGCGGAGACCCCAGGCTTGAGAGCTCCAGCAATGACGACAGCGCACCCAAACTGCCT
>CM068956.1:3372178-3454867 GCA_035128595.1 Eptatretus atami | reverse complement strand
TTTTCTTGATTTCTGCATCGTTTAGTCCAAAATCGCCGCTATTAACACCTCAATCAGCAATGCCTTCTTCTCTTTCTTGTACCTTCGATGTTCACGCTCAATGGGATCATTAGGTCGTACGTGAGCGGTTGGTACTTCCATCTTTTCAGTGATTGCTTTTGGTTCACGTTCCCACAAATTTTATTTAACTGGGATATCAAAGTTTTTGCAGATGTGCCAACGGATTACTTTATAAACTGTTGTGTCATGTGTACAGCTGTTCTGACATGAGTTTGTTTTTGTGTGTGCGCTTGGTAATTAAGCATAACATATCATTCTCTTTACTAACCCGACCTCCACCCCTCACCTTTCCTCTCTTCATTTATTTTTTTTAATTCTCCACACCACACACACACCACACACACACACACACTCCTCTCCACCCCCCTCCTTAAATACCCCCCATCAGGTGAAAGGGACATGGTTGTATTGCCTAGTACTCAATAAAACATGTTTGATGCGATGGAAGAAGTAAATATAGCTGCATTAATTTGTTGACTTCAATCCAAATGGATCAAAAAGTCCTTCAAAAACAAAAGGCTTCACCCACCATTTCAGTTCATAACAATCAGCACGCAGATAGCTTGGGCAAACTGCGCATTGCAGGCAGCCGAGCGTGCTGTCTGGACGGCAGTGTTTTGCGTTGTGACATCTGGTGGGCACCAAACTGCTCTGTACGGAAATTGTGAATGAAGAAATAGTGCATTGAGCTCCAAGAGCAAAGTCTGTAAGCTCTCCAGAAAACAGTCTCTGATTTTAAAACCAAATAGCTGCATGGCCATCACATTTGTCACACATTCCAAATGTTTTGAAGTCAACTGAAATCAAATGTGCTACTTTCATCTGCAGCATTATGCACCTGCATGTCCACAATGTAAAATGTATCCAAAACTTGGAGGTACACCAAAGTGCCACCTATATTGGAGCTTCTTAGCTGCAGTTTGAATCTGTTACTAGTGTGTGTTTGTGTGTGTGTCCTCCATAACTCCAAACCATAAAACCTATCAGGCCTGAAACTTTACGTGCATTATTAAGAAAAACTCAAAGGAAAATTGCAAGAGTGAAAATTGGATTGTTTGGGTTAATTAAAACACCCCTTTGGATAAATAATGGCTTATTTAATTATATCCTTTATGAGGCGCATCCTCGGCCACCTCACTCTCTATGGGGTCTTAAGGCGTATCCTGGGTTACCTCGCTGGGGTTTGAAGCTGCCATGATTTTTTGGTCTGCTCAACCGTGCCTTGTCTTGGGACAGGCCGCAACGATTTCTTTACAAAAAATTTTTTCCCCCACTTTCCTCACTCATATTATCGAATGCCTAATCATCATGGCTACGAATCTCTGGGTACATTGCAATGCTTATAAATGCCCGGAGATTCCAGCGTTCATGGCTTTATTTAATTTCCACACATGTGATAACCTCGAGAATCTCTTAAAGTAAGCCGAATTATAAAATATAAAATGCAGGATTGTCCTTCGCAGCAGTTCTGACTGGCCAAAAAAATGTGATCGTTTGTCCATTTCAGATTATGTTTGACACTCCGGGCATCTCCGATTGTTCTTGGCTATATTTATTTTCCGCACATATTTCCGATCTCCAATCACTTGCCAAGCCAGCACAGTCATATTAAACATCGTCCGGCTCGGCCCGCGGTGAGGCGGAGCTCTTCGGCAGATTTGGCTCCATTTCGTCCTTGTGTCTGTGGACACGGCTCAGCCTGCGGTGAGGTGGAGCTGTTCGGCGGTGTGGACCGCGTTTCATCCTTGTGCCTGTTGATACGGCTTGGCCCGCGGTGGGTTGGAGTGGTTCGGCGGATTGGGCTGTTTCGTCCTTGTGCCTTTGAAAATGGCTCAGCCTGTGTAGTGAGGTGGAGCGGTTCGGCGGGAGGGCTGTGTTTCTTCTGTGGGCCTGTGGACATGGCTCGGCCCACAGTGAGGTGGAGCGGTTCGGCGGATTGGGCTGTTTCGTCCTTGTGCCTGTGGACATGGCTCTGCCTGCCATGAGGTGGAGCGGTTCAGCAGATTGGGCTGCTTTTTCATCCTTGTGCCTGTGGACACGGCTCGGTTTTCCCTTGTTGGTCAGTCCTGCATGGCAGGTTACTGGCGGACCGAGAGTGTGAGGCTTGGCAGAGAGTCTGAACAAAGGAGGATTGCGCGAGAGAGTCGAGAGTCAAATTGAAGGGTGGGAAATGAGTGTTAAAAGCATTGAATGTGTGATTTGATATTGCTGTGTTTGCTTTTAAAAATTGATGTTTTTTGATTATTTTTGTTTTTGGCCTTTGGATGAGGGAATGGGTCCGGGTTGACACGGTACAAATTACCAAGATGGCACCAGCTCTGTTCAGGCGGACATGCGATTCAGAGGTCTAGGCTCCGGTTAGTTTGAATGTGGATCAGTGGGTGCGAGAGGGGGTCGAAGTGTGTGAGATACATCAGAGTAGGAGTTCCAAAGTTTGTGTGTGCAGGAGCCAGATATGAAACGGGGCAGGTAAAGAGGTCAGAAGGAGTAGATGCAAGAAAGCTATTGCATGTGGGTCAGATGGAAGGAGTAATGGCGTGAGAATTATAGTATCACGAAGGGATAGCAAGCAGGTGGTCAGAGTGGAAAGATGGGAGGGACGGATAGTTATTGGCACTGGGTGTGATCCAAGGCAATGGTGTGTGTTTGTGTCGGTATATGAGCCATAAATGGGAAGGACTGGGGCAGAGAAGCAGGAATTTAGGTATGCACTGGAGAGCATGATGGGAATAGTTGAGCTGAAAGTGATGCTGTGCATTGTGGGGGACTTTAACTCGCATGTGGGAGGAGCAGAGCTGGATGAAGACGAATGTGTTACTAAATTTAAGTGGGGAACGTGGAAGAGAGAGTGTCGAGAGCTGGTGGAGCTGGTGGTGAGGATTGGGATGGCCATAGATGGTTCATTCTTTCAAAAGCAGGTAAGTCACAAGATGACCCATAGGAATGGACATGAGAGAACAGAACATGAGGAACCGACAGTTGTGGGAGGTTAAGGATTGTAAGGCAGTGGTGGCAGAGCATGTTACCACCTAGCACAACCTTGTGGTGTTTCTTGTATGGATTAAAAAAAGGAGGGAGGTTAAGAGCAGGGGTTGGAAGATTCGTAGTGTACAAGGAGAGGTTGAGGGCTATGTATGATCAACTTTGTGAAGAAACGAAAGGTTTGGAGGAGTGGAAGAAGTACGGAGAGGCGTTTAGGGGAACTGCAGAAGTTTTGTGTGGAAGGACGTCAGGAAAGGGTGCATCGTCAAAGGATAGAAACCAGGTATGGTGGACGGAGGAAGTAGCGAAGGCAGTTGGTAAAAAGGAAGAGGTATGGAAGAGGATAGATACGATCAAGGATAGGGGGGAGGCGGCCGGATGTGGGGTTGCTTCATCTGTATGGGCAGAAGACGAAAGCAGCAAGGAGAGTTGTGGATAAGGCAATAAATAATATGGCAAAGCAGGCGTATACCTCGTTGGGAGAGGGTGGTGGGAGGAAGATGATATCGAAATTGGCTCATGACAGGGATGAGGATGGTAAGAACATGAAAGGGGGGCAGTGATTAAGGATGGTGGCAGGATGTTGGTGACAGAATGTGGGCAGTATTGAAGGTGTGGGAAGGATAGTTCAAAGAGCTGTTGAACTGGGAAGGAAGCAATGGCGAACTGGAGCTACCGTGTTATGGAGAGGAGAAAGTGAGGTTGGTCGAGACCACAGAGGAGGAAGTGCGGACTGCATTGAAAAGGATGAAGAAGGAAAGAGTGTCCGGCATTGATGAGGTGCGTACGCAAAGGATGATTGTAGCGGGAGAAGTCAGTCAGTTGGACGAAGAGGCTGTTGGATCTATGTATGAGAGAAGGTTAAATTCCAGGGGAATGGAGGACAGGGTTTATTGTGCCAATATGGAAGGGCGCTATTCAAGATCCGGGGAAATATAGGGCATTATGCTCCTAAGTCATGTGATGAAGGTGCTGGAGCGGATTCTGGATGGGAGGATAAGGAAGAGTGTGGAGATCAGAGAAGAGCAGCAGGGGTTTAGAAAGGGTAGGGAGATTGTGAATGGAATGTTAGCCCTGACACAGTTGGTGGAGAAGAGGTTGGAGGTGCAATGTAAAATGGCATTGGGATTTGTGTACCTGGAGAAGGCTGATGACACTGTTCCGAGAGAGATGGTGATGGCGACATTGGAATGGGTGGGTGTGCCAGAAGCAGAAGTCAGGTTGGTGGAAGGGATGTACAAGCGAACGAAGGGAAGAGTTTACATTGGTCCTGGGATGTCTGAGGAGTTTCGCATGAACATCGGTTTGAGGCAGGGAAGCACTCTCAACCCACTCATGTTTGTCATGGTGATGGAGCTGTTGTCATGGTGATGTCAAGCAGGAAGGTATGACGAGGATGCTGTATGCTGATGATCTGGCTATTGTGGTGGTGAGTGGGTGGGAGATGCAGAGGTAATGGAGGAGTGGAAGGAGGCATGTGGGAAGCACGGGCTGAAGATGAGTATGGAGAAGACTGAGGTGATGTGGGGCAAGCAGCAGAGAAAATAAATGAATATCAGGTGAGAGGGGAAGGAGATCAGGCAGCGAAATCGGTTTGACTATCTGGGAGGATCAGTGACCGGGAATGTTAAGTCCGAGGTAGAGGTACGGAGGAGGATTCAGGTGGTAAACATCATGGGTCAGGGTCAGATGTGCGATCAAAGCATGGTTGTATCAAAGCTAAGCCTGATGTTGGCTTAATGGTTAAAGTGACTGACTTAAGATCTTAGGGTCTTGAGGTCAAATCCCACTCTCTGTTGAATTTATACCAGGTGGGGTTGACTCTGCCCGTCTTCCTTCAGGGTTCAGCAAAATGAGTGCCAGCTGGCTGGTATCCTGTATCGGAGTGGTGACCCGTCCAGGATTGTGCCCAATAGCCAAGGAGACTGCTTAAGCAGCACCAACGCTCTGCACAGAGTATGATCCCGATGGATTGTATCAGAGCTGGACGTCTTGGTACCCGGTCGTCACTGCCAGCAGTTATAAAGTGGCAGTTCTAGTTGTGTGTATTATTAATTACATTACAAACCAGGACACAAGTGCCACACAAAATACACCACACAAAACAAGTCCTGGTGAGTGTCTGCAGTCTGATTGTTCTTTAAAAATAAATAAATAAATAAAAACCTTCAACGATCCCCAAAGTGTCTGAACAGATGGAGGTGACAATTTGCAGCTATGACCGCCTATCCATTGTCAACAAAAAGGTCCCACTCTATGACATCAAAGGTCACATGGTTTGGCAGGCATATTGGATTTACCCTTAAACGTTTAAAATATATATTCTCCAGAACGACTGGACAGATCGAGGGGAAACTTCACACATGTTCCCCAAGCCAGGGTGTTCATGAATAATTGATAGGTCACATGGTTTGGCAGCCATATTGGATTGAAGGAAACTATAAGAAATTTTTTATCTCTCGAACCGCTTCATCGATTGACGTGAAACTTCAGAAATATCATCTCACATCATTGCTGCATATGATGTAAAAATGATAACATCATAGGTCATGTGGTTTGGCAGCCATCTTGGATGGAGAAACGCACCTTATCCGATAAACACGAAATTTCACAAACGTGAACCCCTACCCAATTAGAGGTCAGGTCAGGTATGGGAGCATGTGTCGGAGCAGCGCGTCTAACCAGAGGCAGAGTGTAAATTTATGCTGTCATAGGTCACGTGGTTCGGCAGCCATTTTGGATTGAAAATAGAAACCTTTAAAAAACCCTCTCCAGAATGGCTTACTCGATCGATCTGAAACTTCATCCACATGATCGACTACTCTTGGGGAATATACAGTGTAAATTTTAATACGATAGATCACATGGTCTGGCAGCTGTGATTTTTTTTTTTTTGAAGAATTAACCTTTATAAACCTTTCCTCTCCAAAACAGCTGGACAGATTGAGGGGAAACTTCACGCACGTTCCCAAGCCTTGGGGATACCAAGGTGTTACAGAATAATTGAGAGGACACATGGTCCGGAAGCAATATTGGATTAATCTAAATCTTAAATTATTACCCTCGCGAAGGATTCGGAGAGGGTATTGCATTTGGGTCTGTTTGTTAATTGCCGGAATCCTTCGGATTTCGGCAATTATGTTGGTCGATTGTGTGTGTTTGGTGGTCGCTAGACTACCGTTATTCTCAGGTTTTCCGTCTGTCTGTATGTATGTAATGGACAGCTCTGGAGGCCAGAGGAGTCAACCGATTTTGATGAAACTTGACTGGTAGGTTCATACCGGATCGAGTTGTATGCTTTTGAGCACCGTTGCTATGGACGCACCGTTGCCTAGCAACGGAACTTTGAAATTTTTGAAAAAATCCGAAATATTTTGTATATATATATTTTTCGAAAATCAAAAATCGGCTTTCGCGCTTTTTATGTGCACTATAATCAACTCTTTGTCAAAAGTTTCAGCCCGATCCGTCAAAAACTGTATGACTAGTATGCAATTATATAGCGACCACCCATTTCGCCTACCGGCTTGTTGGGTGGTCGCTAGAGTACCACTATTGTCAGGTTTTCCATCTGTCTGTATGTTTGTTTGTTTGTATGTAATGGACAGCTCTGGAGGCCAGAGGAGTCAACCGATTTTGATGAAACTTGACATGTAGGTTCATACCAAGATCGAGTTGTATGCTTTTGAGCACCGTTGCTATGGACGCCACCGTTGCCCAGCAACGGGACTTTGAATTTTGAAAATCCAAAAAAAAAAAAATTCGAAAATCAAAATCGGCTTTCGTGCTTTTATGTGCACTATAATCAACCTCTTTGCCAAAAATTTTCAGCCAGATCCGTCAAAAACTGTATGACTAGTATACAATTATGTAGCGACCACCCATGTCGCCTACCAGCTTGTCTGTTTGTTTGTATGTAATGGACAGCTCTGGAGGCCAGAGGAGTTCACCGATTTTGATTTAACTTGACTGGTAGGTTCATACCAGGATCTCGTTCTATGCTTTTTGAGCACCGTTGCCTAGCAACGGGACTTTGAAATTTTTGAAAATACGATTTTTTTTTTTCGAAAATCAAAAATCGGCTTCCGCGCTTTTATGCGCACTATAATCAACCTCTTTGTCAAAAATTTCAGCCCGATCCGTCAAAAACTATGACTAGTATGCAATTATATAGCGACCACCCATGTCGCCTACGGCTTGTTGGGTGGTCGCTAGAGTACCATTATTGTCAGGTTTTCTGTCTGTCTGTATGTTTGTTTGTTTGTATGTAATGGACAGCTCTGGAGGCCAGAGGAGTCAACCGATTTTGATGAAACTTGACTGGTAGGTTCATACCAGGATCGAGTTGTATGCTTTTGAGCACCGTTGCTATGGACGCCACCGTTGCCTAGCAACGGGACTTTGAAATTTTTGAAAAATCCTAAAAAAAATTTTTTTCGAAAATCAAAATTGGCTTACGCGCTTTTATGCGCACTATAATCAACCTCTTTGTCAAAAATTTCAGCCAGATCCGTAAAAAACTATGACTAGTATGCAATTATGTAGCGACCACCCATGTCACCTACCGGCTTGTTGGGTGGTCGCTAGACTACCATTATTTCACTATTTCCGTCTGTCTATGTATGTTTGTTTGTTTGTAATGGACAGCTCTGGAGCCAGAGGAGTTAACCGATTTTTATGAAACTTGACATGTAGGTTCATACCAGGATCTAGTTGTATGCTTTTGAGCACCGTTGCTATGGACGCACCGTTGCCCAGCAACGGGACTTTGAAATTTTTGAATAATCAAAAAAAAAAAAATTGGAAAATCAAAATTGGCTTCCGCTTTATGCGCACTATAATCAACCTCTTTGCCAAAATTTTCAGCAAGATCCGTCAAAAATTGTATGACTAGTATGCATTTATGTAGCGACCACCCATGTCGCCTACCAGCTTGTCTGTTTGTTTGTATGTAATGGACAGCTTTGGAGGCCAGAGGAGTTCACCGATTTTGATTTACTTGACTGGTAGGTTCATACCAGGATCTCGTTCTATTGCTTTTGAGCACCGTTGCCTAGCAACGGGACTTTGAAATTTTTGAAAATATCCGAATTTTTTTTTTTTTTCGAAAATCAAAAATCGGCTTCGCGCTTTTATGTGCACTATAAAAATTTCAGCCCGATGCGTAAAAAACTATGACTACTATGCAATTATATAGCGACCACCATGTCGCCCACCGGCTTGTCTGTTTGTTTGTGTGTTTGTTTACCCTGTAGCAGCCACACGTTTCAGCGATCATGACAAACTGGGTACAGACGTCGGCCATGGTCCAACGTAGACACTTGTCGTTTTTGGTGAATCGAGGTCAAGGTCAAGGTCAAGGTCACGAAAAACCGAAATTCTTATTTTCCCAATAACGTCCGCTAAAATGGTCGTATCGACTTCAAACCAAATCCAAAATGTGCATCTTCCAATACTGCATCCAACCATATGTCTCATTGGGGTGTCACACCAACACCCTTCTTAGCGGTCGGGGTCGAATGTCGGGGGGGTCGGGTCAAAAATTTCAAATTGCGATAAAACGCCATTGCAAGTCCGATTGACTTCCAAGTTATGATCATGACCAAACTAAGTGCTATAACTCATTAAACAGTAGCACTATCTACTTATAAGAACCAAATTGATTTCAGGTTTTTGTTTTTTCAGAGATCATGGAGATATGACAAAGTTATTCCGGCAATTCCTTGCTCAACGAGCAATTTCATTATCTTGCCACGAAGTTTTTGCAAGATATGTTAGTCAGGTTGTGTTTTTTTATTTATTTATTTTTTTGTCTGTAATCACGTATAAAAAATTCTGCAGAGCACAGTTATCATTGGAAATTTTTGTAACTTCGCATATCAGAGGCCTATAGAGGTCCCTTTCAGCGCACAAATTTTTGAAGGTCAAGGTCAAAGGTCAAGGTCACTTTGTCGCAAATCAGGGGAGTCGACGAAACCCTTATTTTTTGAGTAATTTTGATCGGATCGTCTTCAAACTTCATGGGAATATAGTTCATTGTCTGGCGCTCAGCTGATTAATTTTTGGTGGCGATTGGCCTTGACCTTCATATGTTTTTTTTTTTTTTTTTGTCTGTAATCACGTATAAATCACTCTGCAGAGCACAGTTATCATTGGAAATTTTTGTAACTTCGCATATCAGAGGCCTATAGAGGTCCCTTTCAGCGCATAAAATTTTGAAGGTCAAGGTCAAAGGTCAAGGTCACTTTGTCGCAAATCAGGGGAGTCGACGAAACCCTTATTTTTTGAGTAATTTTAATCGAATCGTCTCCAACTTTATGGGAATGTAGTATATGGTCTGGCGCTCAGCTGATTAGTTTTGGTGGCAATTTGGCCTTGACCTTCATGGTTAGCGCCTGGGTCAAACATATTTGACCCCAAGGTCAAATTTTCAAGTTTTTAGGAACCATATCGTGTAGTACCTCAAATTGAAACCTCGATGAGTGCTTTCTAGATATGTCAGCTTGAGACATTATGACGTCATTTGGTGACGTTTGAGGCAAACGCATATTTTTCATGGTTACTCTGTAGAACGATTCTCATCGGAATCTCTCGTAGGCAGATATTCCTCAAGGAGTCGCTCCTGGTGGATAGCAGCTCTGTTCACCTCAGTGTGACTTAAAGAAGTCACACGTGGTCACCTTTTGGCAATATACGGGTCACCCTGCGGGTGACATTGGTTTATTTGTCTGTCTGTTTGTCTGCACAGAACTTTCGTGTTTTTCTCTGTAACCGCTTGTCGGATTGAGGTAAATTTTTTTATTCCATTGGTGCGACGACTCGTGTGGAATGTTTCAATGATAATTATGACGTCATAATGTCACATGGTGTGGCAGCCATATTGGAAAAACGGAAAAAACTTTGGACCTCTGTATCTCTGAACCGCACCAAGTTAAAAATTGAACTTGTACATAAGCAAGTACTCCTCATGGGGAATGTGATTTTTTTTTCTTTTATGACCTCAAAGGTGCCCTCGTTGTGACGTCATATTGCATATGTAGAACGCCACATCCGATCAGTATGAAAATTTTTGAGGGTCATCTATGGATAAAATGGTCCACAGAAATTTTTTTAATGACGTCATCGGTCACATGATTCAGCAGCCATATTGTTTAAAAAAGAAAAAAACCTTGAAAACCTCTCTCTGAAGTGGCTGAACAGATCGAGGTGAAACTTTACACATATCTTTACTTTACTTCACTGAAATGAAAAAAAAGTGGCGGACAGGACCGCCTGTCCATGATGATCAAATCGCACACATAACGTCACAGGTCACGTGGTTTGGCAGCCACATTGGATTTTCCTGAAAACCTTAAAAAATACACCACTCATAAGAAGTTATGGTGAGGTTTCCAATCTCTGATTGCTCTTTTTCTTGTTTCTCTTGAACTGCTTCATCAATCGATGAGAAACTTCACAATTATGATTGAGTCATCATGGGGCAGAAATGTTTTAAATTTCAACCTGATCGGATGCATGGTCTGCAAGCCATAATTGTGTAATTTTTATGTCAGCTCGCTGACCTAATATAACCGTTTGATGTCCTCAGATCCGTCTGTCCGTCCATCCGTCTCTAGACGTCTCGGCCGATTGAGTTCTAACTTGACACGATGATAATACTAGTTGCTCTCTATACATCGTCTAAGCCCTTTTTCGCATTTTCCCCTCGGGGTCAAGGTTACAGGGTCATCAAGTGCAAAATGACCGATTGGTCGAATGGCCTATAAGGAAGTATCGGACGGCTATAATGCATAATGGGTTTCATAGGGATTATTAAGAAGATTTAATTTGACCAACTAGTTTCTCGTTACCTCTGTCGTCTGGCCCTGTTTATTGGGCAACACGAGGCCCGCTGACTTCAACACGGCTTCGCACGGTTATTTTAAGTTCAATTTAAATTCTGTTTTCACTTTTCATAGTCGCTCAGGTTGATTACCACTCGGTTGCATTAACTTTTGTGAAAATTGAATGTTCATATCCTCGGTCTGTGTGGAATGCATTGTAGCGAGGGGAAGCTTCCATGGCCTTCCATCCGTTTCCATGCCATATAACGAGGCTGCCTTAAGTTCGAGTTGATTTATGTTTTCACTTTTGGAACCTTCTGGTTTGGGTTCAAACTACATGTTTAATGAAGATAATTTTCATGCAAATTCGCTCAGAAACACACTTTTCACGAGGAAACTGTATTCAATTCAAAGAACCGTGAGACTCTGGAAGGACACCACATGCTTTCCGTTCACTGCTTCACCTCGTAACCTGTCCTCCTGAGGGACTGCTTATTCGTAGCATCTGTGAGATTAATGTTTATATTTTAGATGGTTTGGGGATGTACTCCACAAGTATCTGAAAGAACTCCGGTGAAAAACGGACGTTTTTAAAATTTTGTTTCGGGTATTTCATCCGACGGTCACATGACGTTCCACAGACATGCAGGCAGCGAGTGATTGAGCTTCTCGGTGGCCCAAGGGTCCTTTTTAGTTTGGGTCCAGCTCTGTCCTGGATACAGCCATTAAATGCACACACTTAGTGTGTTTATTTCACGGCCATAAACGCGGGTTTGAAAATTGTATAATGATGTTGGGAATGATTCCTAGAATATGGAGATTTTTGCTTCGACCGGCTTCGCGCGTTTATTTTAAATTCAATTAGAATTCTGTTTTCACTTTCCGTAGTCGCTAAGGTTGATTAACACTCGGTTACATCAAGTTTTGTATCCGAGCTGACCGGCAAACCCGCTCGGGTGTATTTTTATGAAGGGGGTGTCAGGGGTCATGTGTCTGATCATAACGGGGTTGTATCAAACAGGGTGGCTTGGGACCGGCCATAACTCCTCGCTGTAATAAAGTGGCACCTCGAGTTTTTATTATTATTTTTTCAATCAGTCACGTCGACTGTTTCACGTTGCACTGTCGTGCAGGCCAAACTTATTTTGTGATGCAATTCCTGTCGACGGCGTTCCACAGGTATGCCGATCAACAGCCGGGTCTCCTCAAAGATACAGCAGCTGCTGAACACATTGAAGCGGCCCAAGAGACCTCCTCTAAAAGAGTTCTTTGTGGATGATCTAGATGAGCTACTTGAAGGTAATTGGTTAATATTGGTGTCAGGCTCGTGGAGGAGTTTCTGAATATCTCACATGTCGGGCAACAAAAGGTAATTCGACATCGTATGTTTGTAAGACTCTTCCATCCATCCAAAACCATGACCTTTTCTACCCCCGTTGATCCATCCCAAACGTACCTCCTTCAAATTCCCTGTTTTCCTTCCTGAAAATCCCTGTAGTACCATCTCGTACACCCCGTGTACCCCACACCATCCCTCTCCCTTCCACAGACCTCCTATTGTCTCTGTTCCCCAATATTTTGTGCTTCCCTCTCCCACCCCTCTTGTCTCTTGCTTTGCTATATGTTCCGTCTGTTAGCTCTTACATGAGCCTCGACATGGTATACAAAAAAAGAAGAAGAAAAAAAGACTATCATGCAATGTCAGCATTGAAAGTGATATGATGCCATCAGAGAGAAATGTCAAACAGGTCAATACTTCGGTTTTCCATTCCAAGGTGGCGTGTCATTTTGCGTGTATCCCGATTATGTGTTTTTTCTTTGTCTTGTCAGTTTTCCAAGTTAATTATATCTATATCTATACTCTAAGAGGTGTGTGTGTGCGTGCGTGCATGTCGCCATTTTCTCAGAGATGGCTGAATGGATCTTCCTCAAACTTTCAGAGGTTCATGAGTGAGTGCCAGGGAGTGTTTTCGGCACAAAAAAAAATAACAAAATTACTCTGAAAATAAAAAGTTAATCATTTCGGATTTATTTTCTTTAATCGCTCTATCGTGTCGAAGCTTTTTGATTAATGACGGCTATATTCAAGTTCACATACTTGTAAAGAAATACATTTAACGATTATCAGACATTTAAATACAAATAAACCTCTTCCGGAAGCAGTCGAAGTTGGCGGTCCATCATTTTCTTCTTCCTGAACGGCACCACATTTATAGATTGGAGTCAAACTTAACCCTGAAACATCAATGGTACATTCACCAGCATCCATTCAACGAATAACATCAAATTCCACTTCCAAGGTAACACTTTTGCAATGTCTCTTAGCCAATAATCCACAGGATGTTTACAAATTCCCGTTACCCCTCCACAGAACCTGATAAATTAATATAATGAACACACAAGTAGTGTATACGTAAACTATGAACACGAAACACTTTTATTGTCATAAAAACCAAAGTAGTAACATTAACATATACTGAGCAGCAAAAGAAACGCAAGTTCCGAAAAAATACGAAATTTCAGAATAGTAACCAATCGCATGTTAGAAAGGATGATGGTAAAATTATGTGATGAGTCCAGGGGATGTAATGTCATACAGTGAAGTTAAACAATGAATTGTGCACGTAGTGGGGCAACTTAGCTAAATATAGCATAACAATTGTGCATTTTGTGAGGAAAGCACCAAATTTGCACACTAGTAGCCTATATGTTATGAACAGATTTGGATATTGGGCATCTCAAAATTTTTGATGTCAGTGGAAAATGGCTGCCACAGCTATCAGCGGCTGAATTTGAGATGGCCAATATCCAAATCTGTTCATAAATGTTAGGCTACTAGTGTGCCAAATTTGGTGCTTTCCTCACAAAATGCACAATTGTTATGCTAAGTTGCCCCACTAACGTGCATTGACAGGTGTTGGTGAAACACGCACATTGCCACTCTAAGGCATTCTTTATAAAGGGCTGTGTCAGAAAAACATTCATTGTTAGCTCTAGAAGGTGTACACTTTACGCAAACGATGCCAAGACTTTCGACTGTGCAAAGAGGAATGGCCCTTGGAATGTTGCAAGGCGGTATGTCTGCAACCGATGTAGCCAGACAATTTGGATGTCATCTCACCACCATCACACGACTTGCCCAGCGTCACCGGCTGACAGGGGTCGTTGCTGATCGTCCACGTTCCGATCGACCAAGAGTGACAACTCCTGCACAAGATCGGTTCATCCGGGTCACTCATCTAAGGAACCGTACACAAGCAGCATCAAGAACAGCAGCCTTAGTTCAGGGACCAAGAGGGCCAGTATCTGCCGATACCATTAGACGTCGACTACGGGATGGAGGACTTCACTGTCGACGTCCATATGTTGGGCCAATATTGAGACGACAACACCGTCAACGACGTTTACAGTGGCCAGCAAACATCAATTTGGACATGTCAGTGGCACCAAGTTGTCTTTTCAGATGAGTCTCGCCTCCATCTTTCACATGCTGACGGGCGTTTACGTGTTTGGCGTCGACGTAATGAACATTACGCGAATTGCTGTGTCATACAGGCAAACAGATGGGGTGGTGGCAGTGTGATGGTCTGGGGAGCGTTCAGTTACAACCACAGGTCACAGCTTCATGTCTTCCGACAACGTGCAACTGCTGTCGTGTATAGAGATGATGTTATTCGTCCTCATGTTGTTCCAATGTTTGCTGCACATCCTCAACTACAGTTCCTCCAACAGGACAATGCACGTCCTCACACAGCAAGGGTGGCGTGTCTCACTCAGAACAACATCAACGTTCTTCCATGGCCGTCACTTTCCCCAGATATGACTCCTTTTGAACATGTTTGGGATGAAATTGGGCGTAGGATAGCTGCCGGGAGACATCCAACTACAGTTGCACAGTTGGAACAGAGATTGGTGTTTGAGTGGAACCACTTGCCTTAGGCATTCTTCCAGACTCTTGTGAACTCTATGAGGCGACGTTGCACCGCCTGTATGCAAGCCCAAGGTGGACATACACGCTACTGAAAAGACTGACTTTTCATTGGGGTATCTCCTCTTGGCGGACTGTGGTAAATGTGAAAATCTTGCAATGCAATTTCAACATTCACTTTCAGCTCACAAATTGAAAGCATTTTTCATGAAATGAGTGATTAGAATCAAAATAGTTTGTCTTCTGTTTGAAAACTTGACAAGACCTCGGACTTGCGTTTCTTTTGCTGCTCGCTTGCTTTTCTTTTGCTGTTCAGTATATATGTATATTTGTATATATATATATATATATGTAACTGAATTGAACCCCTTAACTTAACGAGGCAGCAAGGCCCAAATCAAGTCCCATTACAGCGCTTGATGCACGATCTGCCAGCAACAAGTGTTGCCTGCCACATGAGCACATTGTCTCTGCCCTGCTGATCACCAGTCAAAAGGTTTGCAGCCAGGAGCATGAAATTCAACTGAAGAAGCACACTGACTCTATGACACGACGCTGACGTCCTGTACATAAATTATACTGATGCATGTTGTCCTGATGAGCCCACAACAAAGGCAAAATCTAGATCGACATCTCTGCTTTCGTCTATTAATGACCAAAGGCTTTAATCTCAGTCTGCAAAGGCTTGAGTGCAATATGGATCCCTCCTAGTTTGGAGTTGATGTGTTGGTATAATTTATGTACATGACGTCAATGTGAGTGGTTGTCGGTTTGGATTTGGTTTGTGGTGTGAGTGGTGTTTGTGTCACGGAGGACATGTATTTGTTCATGGCTTGGGTTGGGGTTTGGTATATGAACGTGGCACAAGAATGATGGGCCTATCACCACCTTCTGTTTTAAGATTCATTTGTGTATTACTCTTACATTTCTGATGTACATGACATCTTTAAATGCAATTTTCTCATTGCGTTGATGACAATTTTGGGTGGCTATTTCATGAATTGGGAAAAATAAACTGGCTTGTTGTTAACTACCAATTGTCAAAATATTATAAAACAGAAACTTAAACACGAGATGTTTCTTTCAAATTTCTGTTGTCCATCCTACAAAATCCATGCCCCATTCCCCCCCCCCCCACAGTTCAACGACCTGACCCAAACCAACCTCGGCCTGAAGGTGACTCTTCCAGTGTCGTGAAAGGTGACCCAATAGCTGTCATGGCCCATTGGCCTCACTCTCTTGAGACAGCATTGCAACATTGGGCCTCAGAAATGCCCAAAGCAGCCTGCCTTACCACCCTGGACACCAGCGGTCGTCCCGTGCACACCCTCACCTATGGTGAAATTCAATGCACTTTTTCCCATATTATTTTTTTATTGTCAGTGTGATGATTTCAATAAGTGATCCACCTCATTCTCCCATCTTACAAAGGCAGCAAGCTCAAATAAAGTCAGAAAACGGCCAAAATTATGTTTTATTTGAAACAGGAAAAGGAACACTTTATTCTGGATGTTTCCCCAAAAAAAAAAAACAGCTTAAATAACAATCAGTGAGTTTTTCTTTTCCCGTACAGACATGGGGACTATTTGACTGCAAGCGAATGATTGAAAGAGTTGATAAATGCAGAATGCACCCAAATATATTCAAATGAACCCTCATCTCTGCTTGCTTAATGTACTCTCTTCAACTGGGACAGCATTGACAAAATGGTGAAGTGGTCTTCAACATGGTGTTTCCTTCTGGTTTCTGTTGAGTTTGCAAAAGGCAAATATTACCAAATTAGCAAGTTGGCAAGACAAAAAGGACCAAATGAGTGGGTGAACAAAAAGGGTCAACTTTTAAAATGTACGAAGGTTTAAAACAAAAAGAAGACATTTAGGGTTAATGAGTTCATCTTCAATACGAGATGCACCTGAAAATGTTTCCAAAAACTGATGGTTTGTGTTATTAAAGGAAAATGGAACAATTTATTGTTACTAGCAGAATATGGGAGATCTTGTTCCAAGCATGCAACATGTTCTTCTGACACACACCTTTATTTGGGCAATGTATAGGTAACTGACAGCTCTGCATTGGAAAAATAAATAACCCAGGTTATGTGCATGAAGCAAAAACATACCTACTGCTTATAATTTAAAATGCCTCACCACACTGGAAAACGTGGGGACAAGAATACTGTGCTGTAAATGGTGGAGACTTGTAATGCCCTCTTCCACCTGGAGGCAGCGATACACAATACACATTTACATAGAGAATTTGCGTCCCCCTTCCCTAATCCCCTCAAGACCACAGGCAAAGATCAAAACACCCTGAAACACTAACTGGGGTCATGCTGATCCTATGTAGCAAGTCTCAATGTAATCGGCCCAGAACTGTAGGAGGAGTAGCGTGACAAACAAATACACAAACACTGGTCCGTGAATTATGGTAAGGATCCATGAAATGCTCACCATAATTAATATACTACCTTTAATTGGTGCACACACACACGCACACACACACACACACACACACACACACACACACACACACACACACACACACACACACACACACACACACACATCCAAAAGTCATGGGCATGCTGGTTGTCCAAATTTAACTACTTAGCAAATGGATGGAAGCATAAATCATTTTTTTTGTTTTTTTTTTGTTAAATACAAGTACTAGTGTGGATCGGCTCGCGACGCTTGCCTCTCCACACATCGTAACAGAGATTGACGTGACAGATTTGCTGTGTTGTGTTGATTTACAGTTAACACCAATCATAATGCAAACATTTCTTTTATACAAATTTATTTATAATACTGGTGATATTATATTTATTTGAAATTTAATTTATGATATAAAAAGGGAGAAGTGGTCATTGCTCGAAATGACCGAAATGGTCATTTTGCTCAAAATGGTCACATGGTTTGGCAGGGACTAAGCTGTCTAATCTGTCTGAAGGGTGTGAGGGGTCTAAATAGTGTTATGGTCTAAGGAATGTTAAGGGACTGAAGGGGTGTAAAGGTCTAAAGGTTCTTGGGGTCAAAAGGGAATAAAAGGTCTCAAGGGTGAAGGGATCGAAAGGTGTCTGAAGTGTTGAAAGGGTCTTAAAGTTAAAAGAGGTCTGAAGGGTCTTCGGTGTCTTTTTGGTCTTCAGGATCTTTTGATTTCTCGGGGTTGTATAAGAAATTCTTAAGTCCTCCTGTACATTTGAAACATTTATTTAACAAACAAACAAATACATAATACAAACAAACAAATACTGTACATCATAAAAACAAACAGATACATATGCACATGTGGAGTAATCTGATGAGAAGATACACAGTCTTGCCCCATATTCTATCCATGGAGAATTTTAGTTCTTTATGTAGTGTTCAGTGAGACACAGCTCTTTGTCATTTTCAGACACTGGCGCCACAGTTTGTCAGGTTGATTGATGTATTTCCAGGTGGATATAATTTTCAGCTTTTGTGAAGCAACCACCCTAATTTTGAAGGATTGTAGGTAGCATCTATCTCAAGACCAGATGTGTGAAATCTCTCCCAGCACAGAATGACATCAAAACTGCAATCCTTTGGGTACATTGATGGATCACATGCAATTTATGATATGGAAGGGGAAAAGTTCAGTCCGCTTATTAACAGACAAGGGAATTATTTATAATATAAAGCAATCAGAGTTTAGTGAATACATCTGGACATTTCCTTCGACCAACATTCCAGTTGAGCTGAATTAATATTCTCCTATCAAGCTTGCTGGTAACTTATATCTATCATTTCATAAAAATCCCTAACTAAGTAAAATATATTTAAATGATAGGCACTTCTTTTCTACTGAATTAAAGCTTACTTGAAAGGTCGAACTGCTTATCATAGACCGGTTGATTATCTTTCAATACAGAGGAAAGATATGATTATGTTAATTATAATAAAAAATAGATACATGTTCAAGCACATAGAATCATACTATATTTAAGTACATTTTTCATTTCAGATTTAATACATTTGTTTTAATATCAAGTTTAATTTGATTAACATTTTTTTATTGTTTTTATCACCCTCAAACCCATTATGCTAATTTCGGAGAAATTGCACCGACAGGGTCTTTTGGGTCTTAGTTGTCTTTCGGGGTCTTAAGGGTCTTCGGGGTCTTAAAGGATCTTCAACAGTTAAAGGAGTCTCAACAGTCTCAATCTAAAGGATCGAAAGGTACATTCCAAGAGTATGTAATTAATAGATGTACGTGTGTGAAGTCAGGGTGAAATTGGTGATCAAACGGTACATAATTAATGGACATATAGTCACACGGCTTCAAGGCTTCGGCTTCACAGACAATCGTGGTTTTCATTTCTATTAACCTCACCGAATAATTTGGAGAGGGTATTGCATTTGGGTCCGTTTGTTTGTCTGTCTGTCTGTCTGTTTGTTTGTTTGTTTGTTTGTTTGTTTGTCTGTCTGTCTGTTTGTTTGTTTGTCTGTCTTTGTTTGTTTGTCCGCACAGAACTTTCGTGTTTTCTCCGCAACTGCTTGTTGGATTGAGACGAAATTTTCACCATTGGTGTGACTACTCGTGTAGAATGTTTTAATGATAATTATGACGTTATAGGTCACGTGGTGTGGCAGCCATATTGGAAAAACAGAAAAACTTTGGACCTCTGTATCTCTGAAACCGCACCAAGGAAAAAATTGAAACTTGGCACATAGCAAGTACTCCTCATGTGGAATGAGGGTGATTTTTTTTTTATGACGTCATAGGTGCCCTCATAATGACATTATAATTGCATATGTGGAATGCCACATCCGATTAGCATGAAAAATTTTTGAGGGTCATCTTGGGATAAAATGGGCCGCAGAAAAAAAAATTAATGATGTCATCGGTCACGTGATTCGGCAGCCATATTGTTTAAAAAAGAATAAAACCTTCAAAAACCTTCTTCTCTGAAGTGGCTGAACAGATCGAGGTGAAACTTTACACGTATGACCGCCTGTCCATGAGGAACAAGAGTCACACATATGACGTCGCAGGTCACATGGTTTGGCAGACATATTGGATTTACCTGAAAAACTATAAACATCTTCTCCAGAACGGCTGAACAAATCGAGGGGAAACTTCACACAAGTGTGTCCCCAAGCCATGGGTGTACAAGTGGCACATAGCAAATACTCCTCATCGGGAATGAGTGTGGTATTTTTTATGACATCATAGGTGCCTTCGTTATGACGTCACAATTGCATATGTAGAACGCTGCATTCGATCAGTATAAAAAATTTGAGGGGCATCTAAGGATAAAATGGTCCACAAAAATGTTTTGGATGATGTCATCGGTCACGTGATTCGGCAGCCACTTTTTTTTTCTTTTTTTTTAACCTTCAAAAACCTTCTCTGAAATGGCTGAAAAGATCGAGGTGAAACTTTACACATATGATCGCCTATCCACGAGGAACGAAAGGATTACACATATGACATCATAGGTCACATGGTTTGGCAGCCATATTGGATTTACCCTAAAACTTATAAAAATACACCACTCAAAAGAAGTCCTGGTGAGGGTTTGCAATCTCTGATTGCTCTTTTTTCTTGTTTCTATATGGATTTCCTCCGAAAAAATAAATTGAACAACAAGAAACATTTGATCGACATACAAAATGGGGCCAAGAGATGACATCCCTCTGCCATGACATCCCTTATCCCACAGACAGGCAGGCAGCAGCCTCTTCCCTCTCTTGAGATCTTGATAGAATCACAAGCTAGTCAAGCACTTGGAATATGTCTTTCAATCCTGACAAATCTCACACTCTCACTCCCTCTCCGAAAGGACCATCTGGCAAACTCTGCCTTGTTGTTATTGTTGTTGTGGCCTCAGTGGCAAATGCTCACATCTACCTCCTAAACAGACACCTTGAAGGTCAGTCATTCAAACTTTTGGATCTCAATATCAGCCATGATCTTTCTTGGCAAACCATATTTCAGAGTTCACCTCCAAATCCAATCCTTGGCACACTTGAACCTCTATCCATCTAAAAGAACCTCATGCACAGCTTGACGGAGTACTGCTCTACCATCTGGGCTGGCTCCCCTGCCTCACATCTTGCTCAGCTTGATACCGTGGAAACCAAGGCCTTCAAGATCATTGGAATCTGCGATGATGAAGCTGAGTCTATGGGTCTATCACTTTGCTATCGCACACAGGTCGGTGGTCTCTCTGTCTTCGACCATTTCCTTTCTCGTCTTGCACCCTCTGCTCTTTCCGTGCTTTGCCCCCTCACTTCCCCCAAGTATTTGCACGGCACACACAATGCAATATCAACCCTAACCCTTTTCTGGTTAAATTTCCTAAATCAAGAATCACTGCTTCAGTCCACTCATTTATTCTTCTTTTCTTCCGCCTGTGGAACAAACTTCCACACCCTCTTCAATCTCATTCTTCTCTCCAGACCTTCAAGGCAGCTGTTCACCACCATCTCAGATCATCTCCCATTCAAAACCATGATTTTTTCTACCCCCATTGACCCTCCCCAAGCCCACCTCCTTCCAATTTTCCAGTTGTCCCGCCTGAGAGTTTCCTTCTGTGTCCATCTTGTCCACCCTATGCATCCTCTTCTTCCCCTCATTCCTCCCTACACCCTTTGTTTGTCCGAGTCTGCCTCTATCTAGGCCTTCAACTCTACTATTGGTGTTTCGCCCAAGCTCTCTGCTGCTCCTTTTGTGCTGTTGTCTGATCTGTTCACTGTACTCGTAAGAGCTCTTCCACGAGCCTCGACTATGTATACAACAACAAAAAACCTGGAGGAGAGAGTCTTGACAGAGAGGTGAGAGGTAGGATGAGTAAGACCAGAATGGAGCCAGTGAAGAAGTGCAAGCCACTATGTTGCCTCCAGTGAACAAAAAGCAGACTGAGAATCAGTTTCCTGACTTGAGATTGAAATTACACAAAGTGCCTTCCTTTCCAGAGCCCCAAGGGGGACAAGATGAGAAACAGCAGCACCAGTCCACAGTGGAGAGCCATATTCCCTGACACAGGTGCAGATGAAGGCTATTCTTAAGTCCTCCTGTACATTTGAAACATTTATTGAACAAACAAGCACATACATATGCACATATGGAATATTTACGAGAAAATGACACAGTCTTCCTCCAGATTCTAAAATACATGAAGATTTAAGTTCTTTATGTATGATCCAGTGAGACGTAGTTTTTTTCTTTTTTTCAATTTCCAAACGCTGGCGCCACAGTTGTCAGGTCTTGGTATTCCCAGGTGCAGATCATTTTCAACCTTCGTGCAGCAGCCAGCTTGATTTGGTGAAGGATTTGTAGCATATGTTTCAAACCAAGATGTGTCGATTCTCTCCTGGCATAGAATGACAGAATGACAGAATGACATCAAAACTGCAGCCCTTTGAGCACATTAATGGGTTTCATATAGGTCGATGGTATGTAGGTTGAAAGTCAGTCACTTTTAACAGGCTGGGGAAATATATATTATCTTGAAGCAATCAGGACTTGGTGAATTCATCTGGACATTTTCTTCGACCAATATTCCAGTTGAGCTAAAATAATAGCTCCTATCAAGCTTGCTGGTGCCAGAGATCTATCATTTCATAAAAAATCCTGAAGTATGCAGGATATATTTAAATGATAGACAATTAAAGTTTTAGTTGAAAGGTCAGCCTGTTTTGAACATCTTTACTAGACAGGTTGATCATCTTTCAATACAGAGGAAAGATATGATTATGTAAATTAAAAGTAGATTTATGTTCAAGCACATATAATCACACCATATTTGAGTACATATGCCATTACAGATTTATATCAATACATTGATTTTAAATCAAGTTTAATTGGCAACATTTTAAAATTATTTTTATCACCCTCAAACCCATTTTGCTAATTTTGAGAAATTGCATCGACACCGACCAAACGAGGACAAAAAAATTGATTCTGCATTTACCAAACCAGCAAGTTGCCCTTGTCCACACGGGATTCTAAGCGAGCAAGGGATGGAGTAGGCAAAAATGCAAATGGCGTCTTCTGTCATCGGACTGGCAAGCTGAGAGCAACAATTCACATTTATTTCCACATTTGATACAATTTAAATGCTCTAATAGTGGTGAGGTGCTCCTTTTGAAACTCTTCATTTGATAGATGGAGCTTTTTGATGCCTAGGGTCCGGAATAAAAACTTGTATCGGTGTCAAAGCCAATGACCAATAAAGATGAGATAGTTCAGCCAACCAGGAACTTTTCATTTTACATACTGGGATGAAATCTGCTGCAAATGAACAAAGATTAAGGAAATCTCACTCAGGACACCTTGTGTGAGATGCTTTCATTACACCGCAATTTTATAACATTAATTTTTATTGAATTAACTTTAATTGACAAATGCTAAGGAGGATGCATATGCCTTTTCACCTATCACGTTCTCGACAACACTTCTTATTGTGTAATGTGTGTCAAACTGGAATCTTACTCTGATTGCCAAGCTTGCTGTCTGTGACATTCAAGGCCACCCTTTATGCCTGCCTTTCTGATTTCCTCCAATCGTACAGTCAACACATTGCTATCAATGGAACCCTCTCCTCTCTTCTCCGAGTGGAGGCTGAAGTGGCCCAATGTCTTTGGAGTCTGAAGGCAGTCTTGGGTCCAATTTTGTTCCTCATCTCCATGACGGACCTCCTCTCTGCTGACAGAACATGTCTTTGAATCCTGGAAAATCTCAGTCTCATTCTTTCGCACTGGAAGGATCATCAATCAAACCCACATATCTTTTATTTTCATGGTCAGTCGTTGGAAGATGTTCCATCTCTGAATGTTTGGGTGTCACCATCAGGCATGACCTCTCCTGGGTAGAGCAGGCCTCCGAAGTCAGCGACAGACTGGGAGTTCTCCAACATTCATTACCCATGTAAGTCTTTCCTGAGAAATCAGAACTTCTCACATCCTACAAGTCCTTGATGGGTGCCCCAGAATCACATCTGTCTGTTTTGAAATATGTAAAATCTAAAGCTCTGTACAATATTGGCGTTTCAGCCAATGAGGTCAAAGTACAAGACCTGTTGATTCTAAGATCGCAGACCGGTTGGTGTCCTCAAACGTCTTCATTGGTCTCGCTCTCTGCTCTTTATAAACACGAATTGTTGAACATGTGACGTGTCAAATAAACACACGGAAAAATTCTCACTGTGCTCCCACAACCCCTCTCCACCAACTCGAACCTCTATACACAACACACTTCTTTTCTTCGTTTTCTTTGTATACAAAGTTTAAGCTCATGGGAGAGCTCGAACACAGAACAGAACGGAATAGCTCGAACAGAGTGGAAAGCAGGCGAACACCAAAAAACAGCAGGATAGAGTCGACACGACAAATCCAAATTACTTGGGAACCATTTTCTTCTTTTTGCCAAGTGAAAGTTGAAATATCGTGTCCCTCACCATGGTGTAGGTCTTGAATCCTTCGGGATATTCAATGTTTAACTCTGGTTTTTTTTTACTCATCTTTGGTTGTTTTTCTGTGGGCTCGGAGAAGTATTGCTTTGCTCGAGTCCAATTCATCATGTGATACTTTTTTTCAGGGAAGCTGTGGAGGCAGAGCTTGAAAGTGTCCTACACACTGCTTAACAAACTGGGAACAAAGCAGGAGCCATTGCTAAAACCTGGCAACAAGGTACGGCCTTCATCAGGCTAACTCCGACCAATCTGCATCGAATAACTTGCGTTGTTGTTTGTTTTTTTTTAAAGCGGGTGGAGTGGGGAGGGAGGGGCGGTTGGCCGGTAGGGGTTTTGTGCCGAGTGGTTTGGCACATGTAATGTAATGGAATGCAATGTGCTCGCTCTCACTAATTTGTATTAAAATGGCCTGGATGTGTTGTTTTTTATTATTATTATTATTATTATTATCATTATTATTATTATTATTTGTTTGTTAGTTTACATTGGTCTTCGGCTTGTGCTGTCATAACTCAGTCTTGCTTTGTTTGTTTTTGTTTAAAACAATAACTTGGGCTGGTGTGCTGAAGGTAAAGTTTCCTTCCTTCAGAAAGACCCATACTTTTTGAGGGTTCCACTTCAAGGTGATTACTTTCAGTTGTGGGTGGATTTGCCGTTCACAAAAGAGCCTCCTTCGGATGTCTCAAGCATATTTGATTGAATTTAAGTCCAGAGATCATACGGGCCATCTTCAATGAGTGATGTTGTGGTCTTGAAGTGCAGCATTATACATGGCCATTGTCATACCTAAAGATGAAGTTGGGACCTTTATTTTGGGCTAGAGGGGTGACGACATGGGTAATGGTCTCATCCATGATCTGACATCAGTCGTAGCACCTGTCCAAATTATTTAAATATCAGTTCTTTGTTAAACTTGAATGCAGCTGAAAGCATCAGCCCCCCCCCTACAAAAATCAACCATGCAAAGATTCTCATGGCACATTTCACAGACAAGAAACTCCCGCTTCGTACGGGAGTGGTCAGAGGAGTGGTGTAGGACTGGGTCATGTGTATGCGCACACCATGTGGACGGTGGTGTGTTTTTGTTATTCTTTTTCTTCCTCCTCTAATGGCCACAATTATTCCCACATTCTTGTGGGGTTGCCTGGGAGAAGCTTCACCCAAGCCTTTCATGAACTGGCTGGCTAAGCTTGACGTTTCACTCAAGTTTGGGCAGGAATTTGGAATTTGGTCATGGTGCCGGCAATAGCTCGCCTACTCTTCGTGAAGGACACCGTTGGATGATTGTCCTTGTTTATGATTTTGAAAAATTCTGTTCTCTACGTGTCTTTTTTCTTTGTAATGCACAACCTATTTTAGAAGCCTTTGAAAATGGGATTATGCAGTGGGGAGGGGGATGGGGATGGTGGTGGAGAAACCCATTTTGGACTGGAGTCCTGGTATGTTTCGTTAGCAAGCGGCTTGCTTACTGCTCACCACTCCACTTGCTTGATTCAAAGCACTCAAACAAGCACTCCAACGGAACGGAGCTCTCAGCACCGCTTAAAAACATGGCGGTCTCCATGGAAACTGCCATTGTGGTACTCGAAAAAATGCTGTCCAGCCGTCGCTTTCAGTTTTTTCTCTATCCTCGTGTGACAACTTCCCCAAGCAAATACATTGTGTTAGCAGTGGCTACAGCTTACGACGAACAGGGGAAGAAAGATAAATAAATGGGGAATCAGAAGGGGGAGCCCCCCCCCCCTCCCCCGCTAATCTATGGACCTGCCACTGGCTATGAAGGGGGTTTTGCATGTTTGTAGATTTTTAAGAATTAGGATGAAAAGTATAAGAAACAATAAAAGTATGAAACACGTTTCAATATGATCCTCTGAGATGGCAAAATTGAAGAAATAGCCACCAGTCATTTTGAATTGGACTACGGAGGCCATTTTTACGTATACACAGAGTCCTCTCTTCATCACTAGCTCCGCTTGCCAAGCTGCTCTCAAAGCAGTTGATATGGAATGGCTGGCTTTGAAAGGAATAACAAGCCGCTCGCTACCTGAACACTCCCCTGGTAATCCCCTGTGGAGATATCTGATCATTTACATTGTGTGGTCTGGCATTATGTGACGATTTACCTTTATGGATAGACCTCTGTGATGCTTTGATTTTGAACAAACTGCACCTCCCAAAAGTGATGCAGGACTTTGTTATTTCCTGTACCTTTTCTTGTGTGTAGGTGGCCCTGGTGTATCCCAACACTGAACCTGGTGTCTTTATGGTGGCATTCTATGGCTGCTTCCTTGCTGGTCTTGTGCCTGTGCCAATTGAAGTTCCACTTACAACCAAGGTTTGAGGCATGCCAATTTTGAGAGTTTCATTTTTATTTTCTGCAGTTTTTAAGGCTCAGGGAAGAGCTGTCACACTCAAATCGCACACCACACATGCAAACAGGCCACACAACACAGGATTTCACTTCAGACAACCACAGCCTGTTGACCTTGGGGGAACACACCTGGTGCCAACAAACTACGCTGGTGGTGTCATCTCGTGATGGGGCTTTTGTTTCTGAAGTTAGTGGGGAATTTTAGGGAGAAATCCCCCCCACCCCCGTGGAATGCCAACACATGGAGTTTATCTGTGCTTTGTTCACTTGATGCTGAGCGTCCTGAACGTCGTCCGTGATGGAGTTGCAATTTACATCAATACCTCCATTTCTCATTGTCAGTTTACTGTTCTCCCTTCCAACCCCCCCCCCCCCCCCCACCGGAGTACCTTTGGCTGTGCATTGCATGGGATGAATCTGTACATAAGAGAGAGCAAGCTTTTTTGGAAGAATTCCCACGCCGCATTAATGTCAGGGGTGGGTAGCGATCTAAACAAAATAGCCCCGTGGGGTACTGACTATTATTTCCCCAACAGGTGGGGTGAAAATGAGGGGTTAGGGGGAAGGGGCCGAGCTGTTAGAGTTAGAAATGGCCCCCCTTCCTGGAGTGGTCCGGTCATGGGGAGCACAAATCAAGTCAACGGCATGGTCGTTCTATGTTTCATAAAGAGTTTGGTGTGCATCTGGTTGTCGATTTCTGAGAAGATTTTTGAATATACTACCTGAAGTTGAGACTGAAATTCCCCTTTTCAGCTCATGGGGAGCGGATCCGGATCAGGAGCACAACCCCATGAGACCTTACGGTTGTTCTAATGTATCATTCTGAATTTGGTCCATATCGGTCATGTAGTTTTTGCGGAAAATGTTTTCGTGAATATGAGGGATAACGGGAGGGAGGCCGTGGCCCCCTGTCCAGGATAGATTGGGCCATGGGGCGCACAACTAAAGGTTAGGGCATGGTCACGATGCAGCATGGCCAATTTGGTCTGGATCTGGTTGTCGGTTTCTGAGAAGATTTTCGAATGAAATACCAATATTTGGGGCAAAACTCCTCTTTGACTCCCTTAAATGGGTGGATCCTGATGGGGAGCACAACCCCTTGAGAGCTTACTGTCCTGATGCATTGCACCAATTTTTTTTCCATATTTCTCAGGTGGTTGTGGAGAAGATTTTTTTTCTGAAAATGAGGGATTTGGGGAGGGGGCCCGTGGTCCCATCTCCGGGGGAGATACATCCGTGAGTAGCACAACTTAAGGTTAGGGCATGGTTCCGATGCCTCGTGGCAACTTGGTCCCTCTGGATCTGTCTGGCGGTTTGTGACAAGAAGATTCTTGAATAAAACACCAATTTTGGGGTGAAACCTCCCCTTCATCCCCTTTATAGGGGGTGTGTCCAGATGCAGAGCACAACCCCATGAGACCTTGCTCTCCTGATGATCATACCATATTCATTCCATATCGGTTGGGTAGTTTGTGAGGAGAAGATGTTTTCGTCTAATGTTAACGTATGTATGTACAGACGGACACCGGGACCCACTTTATGAGCTTATTTCAGAGAAATAACCGAGAATGGTGCAAAACAGATAATCTTAACTGCAGACCTATTACTGGGGCTTACTTCCCATGATCAGCAAGATCATAAAATCTAAAATCACAGTTAATATGAAATCCTTTTTTTTCTCCAACGGCTTCATTTCAGACCATCCGTTCAGATTCATACCAGGTCACTTTACGCTGGACGTATACTTCTCCTGCACTTGTGACAATGGATGGAGGTCCTCAATCTCATAGAAGAGATCAAAGCCATCTCTGGACGTATCTCGAGCATTTGATTTGGACTGGCACTCTGCCTTCCTCTCCAAATTTTCTGCCCGTGGCATCCAAGGCCAACACCACTCATGGCTTATCGACTTCCTCAACTTTCGTAGTTACCGCATGACTCTTGATGGGATCATCTCAGCTCATCACCCAAAGGTAGTATCTTGGGTCCACTCCTTTGTCTAATCTTCAGGAATAGTTCCAACTGGAAAAACCTCTTTTTGTCTTTGCTGATGACGAAACCCTCTGCCACAGCGTCCTTCATCCTTGAGATAGGCAGGCAACAACTTCTTCCCTCTCTGCAGACCTTGATAAAATCATGAGCCGGTCCAAGACTTGGAAAATGCCCTTCAATTCTGACAAAACTCTCTCTCTCTCTCTCTCTCTCTCTCTCTCTTCTCTCCTCTGCTCTCTCTCCTCTCTCTCTCTCTCTCTCTCTCTCTCTCTCTCTCTCTCTCTCTCTCTCTCTCTCTCGCCCCTGCTGGCCGTTGGAACGTGCGTGTACTGTCATGGCGGCTCCCTGCTTCGTGTCGTGGGTACTTGTCCTCTGCTGCGCTGGTGGTTGTTTCCACATTCCCATTCCATTCCCCTTTGTTCGTGTTTCTGCTTGTGAAGTTTTCCCGTGTTTCCCTTCTGTATGGAGAGAGAAGAGAAGAGAAGAAGAGAGGGGGAGGAGAGAGGGGGAAGAGAGAGGAGGAAGAGAGAGGGAGGAGACATAGTGGTGCCAGTCAGGGTGTTGTCGGCTTTTGGGCGGTGCCCTTTTGATCATTTAACAATTCAAAAGCTTTTCTCTTTAAACCTGTTTTGTTACCTCTGCCACGGAAGGTGAAGGAGGTTATGTTTTCACCCCTCTCTGTCTGTTTGTTTGTTAATTGCCGGAATCCTTCGGATTTCGGCAATTATGTTTGTCGGTTGGTGTTTGTGTCATTCTGTGTGTCTGTCTGTCTGTTGGTCGCCAAAATAGGTGACCCTTATTGTCAGTAATTCTGTCTGTTTGTTTGGATATTTGTTTGGATGTTTGTTCGTTTGTCATCAGCATAATTGGTAGTAAACGTGGGCCGATTTTGACCAAACTCGGGTGGTAGGTACATCTTATGACCTCATGCTTTGGAAATTGTGATGGTTGCTAGGGACGCTTTGGTTCCCTAGCAACAACCAAAAAACCTTCAAAATCGGTACCGTTCACGCGAAATCAATTCCGAAAGCCATATCCCACGTAGGGTTATGAAATTTGGCAGGAATGTCTACAGGTGATGCTCTATCAAAATATATTCCGGTTTTTGTGATATATGGAATACTTTACCCGCAGCGCCCCCTCCAATTAGGGTAGCACGAAAATTGGCGAAAATTGAAGGCCCCTAGCGACAGGTGAGTGCATCGATACAAATGAAACTGTGCAGGTTCATGGTACTCAATGAGTACTACAACTTTGCCTCAGGACATATTGACCGATTTCGCTTAGGTCGGGGTCAAAGGTCAATTCGTGCAAAATCGATAATATGCGAGAGCTGGAGGTGCCTTCACGCCAAATGCTACTCCTCCTAGGGTTATGGTCGGATGGTCATGAAAATTCACTCTAATCATCTGGAATACATTGTGCACAAACGATGGAGCCGGATTTTCGATTTAGATCTTTGTTCACCCACAGCACCCCTCAAACTTTGGGGATTTCCGATTTCAAACCGCATTTTCGGTACTTTTCATTCAAATGGATACCGAGTAGTTATCAGTAGATGGAACTGGATGAGATTTGATATGCATAATCTTAGGTGATTCAGGTCAGGTCAGGTATGGGAGCATGTGCCAGAACAGCGCGTCGCTGCGTCCACTTTCTGCGCGGTACTCCAGGGGCCTCTGTCTGGCCATCCCCAGGCAGATGCCAGGCCATCCCCATCTCCTTGAGATGATGGTCAACCTGCTGCAACCACGAGGCACGTGGTCGCCCACTGGCCTCCTCACTCATGAGACTCCCTCGCTGAGAGAATCTGGTGAGCAGGATCAGCGTCAGGAAAACGAGCCACATGTCCATACAGCCGCAACTGACGCTCACGGACTATGCAGGTAACAAATCTCATCCGAGTCTCTCTCAGCAACCGCTCGTTGGACACAAAATCCGACCAGCGATAGCCAAGGATTCTCCGAAGAGACCTGGTACCAAAGGAATTAAGTCTCCGTCTCAGATCCTTGGTCAGAGTCCAAGTCTCGCATCCATAGGCAAGACTGGAAGTACCAAGGACCTGAAGACTCGACTTTCGTCCTCCCGCACAGGTACCGGCAGCGCACACCCCATGATCCAGTGAATCCATGACTCCCAAGCCCGACCCAGACGTCTATTGACCTCTGACTCACAGCCAGCAGAGACATGAATATCACTGCCAAGGTAAGTGAATCTCTCCACGACCTCAACATCCTCACCCAAACAGACACAGACAGGACAGCAGCATCCAAGATGTCACCGAAAGCCTGGATCTTAGTTTTGACCAAGAAACCCGTAATCCAGCGGCTCCGACTCCTCATTCAGCACCTCGAGGGCCCCCAAAAGGATATCTAAAGTCTCCGCAAAGATGACTGCATCATCTGCAAAATCAAGGTCCGAGATCTTGACATTCCCAAACGATGCACCGCAGCTTGATCTCTCCGACTCCTCCCTAAAATCCAGTCCATAAAGTGCTGAAAAGTGTGGGGCCAGTACACACCCTGACGAACTCCTAACAACTGGAAATAAGTCAGAGATGGTACCACACACTTCACAGCACTCTCAGTACCAGAGTAAAGTTCAGACATCAGATCGATCAGTTTTGGTGGCACCCCACGAAGACCAAGAATCCTCCAGAGGACATCCCGATTCACTGAATCGAACGCTTTACAGAGATCAACATAGGCTGCAAGCAGCCCCTGCCGAAACTCTCGTCTGCGTTCGGTGAGGACACGAAGAGCAAGGATACGGTCAATCGTTGACCTCTTTGGTGTAAATCCTGACTGCTCTGGACGCTGGTGCTCAAGCAGATGGTGGCGAACCCTATCAAGAATTATCCGAGCAAAGACCTTGCCGCGCACTGAGAGCAGCCTCACCCCTCGGTAGTTGTTGCAGTCTTGGCGATCACCCTTCCTTTCCAGAGAGGAACAACAAGGCCTCTTCCAATCGTTGGGATGATGCTGTGTTCCAGGCAGAGCACAAAACTGCATGCAACGACACGAGGTGCAGCATTTCCACCAGCCTTGAGAAGTTCAGCATGGATGCCACAGATCCCTGGAGCTTTGCCCGTTTCAACTGGATCACCGCAGCCCGTGTTTCCACAAGCGAAGGTGGACCACAGTTGATTCAAGGGTCACAACAGGGATTGTAACACCCTTGACGTCCAACTCGACAGCTGGGGATCAGCCTGGTACAACCGCTCAAAGTAACCGGCCAGCGGGCCTTCACTTCAGCCTCCTCTGTCAAGAGCCTACCACTCTCTGCTCTAACTGCAGTGCTCCGAGGGATGGGCTTGGATGAACGCATGGCGCGAATTCCCCTGTAAGCGGGACGAGAACACCTGTCCACAGGTGATGCTCTACCCCCTCACAGATACCCGCACATACGCCTCCTTGTCCACCCTCAGTGCACGTACAGTTTTACGCCTCAGCTCCCTGACAGCTCAGCTCTGCCATTCAGCCTGGCCCTGCAACTCTGGTCAATGGTATCCAGTGTCCCTTGAGAGACAAAATTCTTCTTTGCCCTGCGGTGAGTTCCAAGACATCCACTGGCAACATCAAGGACGGTGGTCTTGAAGGCACTCCACAACTCTCAGGACCCCAAAGCACCCAGACCCCCAAGTGTCCACTCAGCCTATTCGCAAACTCCTCAGCTACTCTCTCATCCCTGAGCTTGCCACATCCAGCCTAGGCTGGGATGGTACCATTCTCCAGATTTAAGGTGCAGCTTTAGAGTTGCTACAACAAGCTGTGGTCAGTATTGAGGAACTGAGCACTCCGGTAGACCCTGCAGTTCTGGATCATCCTCCAACGACGTCAATGAGGACATGGTCAATCTCCTTTGCCACACCGCCAGCGTTGGAATACGCAAGTCCAGCGATGAGCTTGTGGGCGCTGAAACCATGAACCAGCCACCCTAAGTCCACGACTTCTTGCAAGTCAAGGAACTTAGTGCTATTCTGGTTCATAGTTCCTGACCCATGGGGACCAACACACACCTCATAACCATCCCTATCAGTTCCAGTCGATGCATTGAAATCCCCAAGACTAGAAGTGTATCTCGTCTTGGGCATTGATCAACCACAGACCTCGAGCGTGGCGTAGAATGTGTCCTTCACGGTGAGATCACTCGCCTCAGTCGGAGCATAAACAGAGACCAGGGGAAATGACACCTAAGGAGTGACGAATCCTTAATCTCATAATACGCTCGTTGACGCGTGTTACCTCAATTATCATTGGGGTCAGCTTATTGGACACAGCTACAGCAACTCCTTGGGTATGGTAACCATCAGAGCGACCAGACAATAGTAGGTGTAACCACCCATCATTATCTCGCCGCAAACCGGTCTCCGAACCTCAGAGAGAGCTGCAATCCCGATGTCCAAACGCTTGAGCTCAGATGATAACAGAGACAGGTGATCATCCTCTCTTAGGGATAGGACATTCCAGGCACCCACCCGAAGGGACGCCTCAGGTTAACCCAAGGAGACCGCCGTCTGGTGGACGACACCTCAGCACCACTCCGACACACTCTCCCCCATCTGACCCAGGGATGTTACCCCGTGGTTTCCCTCCTATCATCAAAGATTGGGGTCCCGAAGGCTTTGCCCCAATCCCGTCATCCGGTGAGCTGCCCTGCGAAGGGAAGCTGCACAGGAGGTATCCCCACAGAGTGGGTTTTCAGATTTTTTTTGCGTTTTGTGTTTTTTTGCGGAATGAAGGGTTTTACGGTGGCCGGAGTGCAAATCCTGCCACCAACCTCCTAATAAAAAAGTAACCCAACTGCAGGAGGACGTCCGCAGACACAGTTGGGCACTAGATATGGATGGCCGTTGGCTCACAAGGAGCTCCTCCGCCTTTGACAGGTTTTGTTTTTAATCCTGCTGGGTGTCCATATCCAAACACCCTCCTCACCAGAAAACCTGGTGGGGGAGACGGTTTAGTCGCCGACAACCCGACCAGGACAGGTTAGTACAGGTTTACATGGTACTGTAGCAGGTCACAGATCTAACCTGACCTGACCTAAGGTGATTCCCTATCCGCTATATGACATCCATTTTGCTCTAACTTATAGTTTCCATGCTTGGCGACCCATCGCCGCCTACCGGCTTGTCTGTTGTTTCTCTCTCTTCTCTCTCTCTCTCTCTCTCCTCTCTCTCTCTCTCTCTCTCTCTGTTTGTCTGTCTGTCCTCTCTCTCTCTGTTTGTCTGTCTGTCTCTCTCTCTCTGTTTGTCTGTCTGTCTCTCTCTGTCTGTCTGTCTGTTGTCTCTGTTTGTCTGTCTGTCTGTCTGTCTCTCTCTCTTCTCTCTCTGTTGTCTGTCTGTCTCTCTCTCTGTTTGTCTGTCTCTCTCTCTGTCTGTCTGTCTGTCTGTCTCTCTCTCTGTTGTCTGTCTGTCTGTCTCTCTCTCTCTCTCTGTTTGTCTGTCTGTCTGTCTCTCCTCTCTGAAAGGACCTCGTGGCAAACCCTCCCATCTACTTTCTTAACAATCCTCTTCAAGAAGTTCAGTCACTCAAACCTTTGGGCCTCACCATCAGCAGTGATCTTTCTTTCATTTGAGATCCCATTGTTCATTGCACAAACATCGTCGTCGAATCGGTATTCTTCAGTAACGATGTGGTCAAGTGTTTGAACGGCATGTGGCCTGACACGAGTATCATACATGTTTTGAGCTGAGATCTTTTTGTCCATGTTGGACATGTTGTTGTACAGGATGCGGGAAGCCTACAAACAGGCTTTTTGTTGGGCAGCTGTGGTGTCAGTGTGGCACTTACCTCCGACAGTTGCCTCAAGGGCTTGCCAAAGGCAACTTCAGGAGACGTGGTGCCATTTAAAGGTATGATGATGTGTTGCATAATCACGTGAGCACTTTTTGTGTCTTTAACCTCGTGTTAACATTGTTTTGTAAGAGCAATTATGAATGAATAAATGTAAGGTCTTTGGCAAACGTGTTTGGCTTTTCGGAGAGAAACTTGTGATGTTGTACTGCGTTGCCGATGAAGCTCAGCCCGGCTCAGCTCGGATCGGCTTCGTTCGATGATGAACCCTTTCAACAAACTGCTCTGAAAACACAATAAAATGTCCATTTTTCTCTCTCCTTGTTTTGCAAACGAGTCTTGAAGGGGGGAAGTGATTATTAAAAACAGCATCAATGGCCTCCAAGAGAGTAACAGTCATGCAAAGTCGCCTCGGACGGAACAATCCGGAATGTTGTTTTCGCTCTGGTTCAGTTTAGTAGTTTGGCAAACCAACCAACCTTTCATAATTCTATTACTACGTCCCCTGTGGTGAGTAATAGCGGGCATGGAATTGTCTCCTCCATGGAGGGAAGACACCCTCTCGTGGACAGGCCTTCGCTGCTCCTATGGTTGGCAGTGAGTGCCCCGGAAGCAGCGGGGGAAGAGAGTGGCATCTATATGCGGGAGAATTGCGTGTCTGGCCCATGGGTCGCCCAGATAGCTCAGATGGCAGAGCACTGGTATGGTTTTCCAGAGGACCTGAGTTTGATTCGTGCCCTGGGCATGTACTGTGTCCCACATACATTATGTATGTGTAAATTGATGTATTTTTATTTTTTTAACAAACATTTGAAAAAAGTTCCAGTTGTTCCTTTTATGTTGTGGTCAAAAAATATGCTGGGAGCTGGGTCGGGAAATAATGGCAAATACAAACATGTACACTTTTCAAGGATTGTTCATTCTTTAATGAATGTGAGGCATTGATTACATACTGTGTACTCTGCTGTGTAATGTATGTTTTATTTGTTTTATTTTGTGCTAAACACAGCTTGTTATGATTTTGAACGGTGATAAATGCAATGTTCATGCTGCTGTCCTGTGCCGCAGGTTGGCCACCCGTAACCTGGTTTGTTACGAACTCCAAGCACCTCTCTAAGCCACCCAAAGACTGGATGAGCATTCCTCGTGAGAGTAACGGAGAGCCTGCATACATTGAGGTTGGCAAAAGGACAAGGGAGAGCAGAAAGGAAATCAAACACTGAATGTTTTTCAAGAAGCGAGTAAATCACCACTAAGGTTCATTTTGTCGATTTCTGGTGTGGGTCAAAATGTTCCACAAACGAGGAACTCACAAAAATCCAAGACATGCCAAAAGAACGAATGAGATGTGTGTCGACTAAATGCACATCGTCTTACTGATTGCATTCACTTCAACGCTGACAATATATACATATGTTGATGTGACTTGAACACTATTATATCCCATTGCTGGCACCTTTGGTGTGTGCATTCGTGTGTGATGTTGGTGTGTTGTGTGTTGTGCACAGATTATTAGGCTCAGATTAGTCGAAAAGGCTCAGGCAACTAATAAAATGAATGAAACCCTACTCTTCCAATTTCCAACGACTAATAAAAATCTGGTGGTCACAGTGGCATCACACACACACACACACACACACACACACACACACACACACACCCGAAGATATTTTAATCGGCTTCGTCTGTCTGTATGACTGTCTCTGTCCATCCGTCCATCACGCTAGCTCCTAAACCGTTGTACAGAAATTCACCAATCGTGGTAGTTATGATCACCACGTGGCTTATTTTTGGTGACCATCTGAATCCGGATCTGGATATGAGAATTTTTGAAGTGATTCTTCACCATTGAGAGATAGGGCCAAAAACGATATAGTGCTGTATCACATGATATTTCAAACATGTAATGGGCCCGAGACGTTCTTGTGGATCAGGCATGACGTGGCGGAGGCATGCGCTCCACCGAGTGCCCTTCTAGTTTTATTGCGTTTTCTCTCAGGGAGCAGGCCGGGGTCTGGAAAGAGGGGGGAGGGGTGCACTGAAATGTCCAACAGAAGTGTGCTGCCCTGGTTTGCTCTTTGAGTATTTCTGGTTTCTTTGTTTTGTGTACTAATTTAATCTATCAACTTGTCAAGTACAAGCAGATGTGAACCAACTCTGTTTCAGAGCATTATATCCAAAAATAAATAATATTAAAATGCTCTAACCTCAAAGAAACAACTCCACCAATGCAGTCCTCGACTTACATCATCAGAATTTGATAAACATTTTGTTTATGCAAGAGCATTTTGTCAACAAAGTTTAAAAAAAAATACTTTTGAATGTTGCTTTTATTTGCAAAATAGCCTCTTGTCGAAGCTATTATTGGAATAGGACATCGAGAAGCAAATTGAGACTTGTCTGTACTTGGTGATTGATGATGGCATGGAAATTTTCTAAAACGCAAGAACAACGAGAAGGGCACTCGGTAGAGCGCATACCTCCATCAGGCTGATTAGTTTACGTTTTGTATCCCACCTATAGGCTGGATCTGGATTCGGACCTGAACTTAATCGGCTTGTTCTCGTCTTATGAAACTTCACAATTATGATCGAGTAGTGATGATGGGGAATATACTGTATGTTTTAAATATCAACCTGATCGGCCACATGGTCTGGTGGCCAGAATTATTAAAGTTTTTTTTTAATCTGGGTTTTTAAAAAATATATATATTTTTATTTTATTTTAAATAAGACTCGCTTGGCTGTACCTGGATGGGTTTGAGGGTAGAGGAGTAGCAGCTGAAATGTGAATTCTGTCCAGGTTCCTCATGATGACTTCATCTTTTCTTTTTGCTTGTTTGGGTTCTTTTTGATTACTCCAATGCAGGACTGTACCAATTTGGTCTTCCATTTGATTTCAGTTGAATTTATTTTAATCCCTTTCTAAATCCAATTGAATAATAATAAAAATAATAATAAACGTCATAGGTCAGGGTCAGGTGTCTGATCAAAGCGGGACATCTTGGTACCCGGTCATCACTGCCAGCAGTTATAAAGTGGCAGTTCTAGTTATGTCTATTATTCATTACATAACACACCAGTACACACACACCAGACAAAAAAAACCAGCTTAGTATAACAACTTTCTGCAAACTATGATATTGTTCCTTCAACAGCAAGGCGTTGCATCAAACGGCAAGCTATAATTCAAAAGGGGGTGTTTATCTGCTTGTGTATCTCACTTTCAGCCAGCTCCTGGAGCCTCCAAGATACAAGAAAGTTATGAGTGATCAAATGTTTTTGCATGACAAAAAAAAAATGCAGCTTTTTATTCTCATGTTGTATTGTTATTCTCAGGTTGGCCGAGTTATGCACCGAATGACATGCCTGCACTTTCTATCCTTTTTGTTTTTCGGTTTTGTTCAGTACAAATCAAGTAAGGAAGGTTGCATGATGGGGGTGGCAGTTTCCCATACCGCCATGCTCACACACTGCCAAGCACTTATCCAGGCCTGCCAATACACCCAAGGTAAACTGCTCATCATTGCTTCCATATTTATATGGGGTGCAGTATATCTCCGAGATGAAGTACCCAGTGTTGCCCGGGGAAATTCATTGAAATACGTCTTTAAACATTTCCCGGATGACAAATTGGGGAATGTTGGCTTCATGGTTTCATATGAATTACCAATCTTGTGCTTTGCAAAATGCGTTTGGACCGCTTTCCCTTCTTTTAGCTTGTTTTTGTTAAGTTAATTTTTAAATGCAACAAATCACCACAACCTCAACAAACGATTTTCACAAAACATATTGCTCGATTGTTCCTGGGAAAATCCCAGGCAGTGTATAAGAACAATATTGACTCGAGGTCTGAACACGGAAGCGTTATAATAAACCTGTGGAAAGCAATCTTTGTATATAACAGGTGCACGTGTCAACATTATAAGAATTAAATTTGTATCGTTGACAACAAATCGCGATATACAACCTCAACATACGATCTTCACAAAACATATTACTTGATCACTCCCAGGAAGAAAAACCGTAGGCAGTGTATTAGCACAAGACCTGATCGAGGCCTGATGGCCAATTATCTGATTTAAATTTTATTTGTAATTTTTGATTTTTTTTTTATCCAAACATAGCCTACGACCTTCCTCTGGATGAAAGACAAGGCCATGTAAAGTTTGGTTGTACTGGCTCCTGCTGGGTCCCAATGCATAATGAACGAGAAGGACACTCGGTGGATCGCATACCTCCGCCACGTAACGCCTGATCCACAAGAACATATCGGGCCAAATACATTTTTGAAATATCATGATGTACAGTACTGTATCGTTTTTGGCCCTATCTCTCAATGGTGATGAATCACTGTAAAGATTAAATAATTCTCGTATCCAGATCCGGATCTTCATCAAAATCGAATCGGTTCGTCCTTGTCACACACCGAACCTGCCCACAAAATTTCATCCGGATCCGTCCACAATTTTTTGAGATATCCTGCACACAGATAGACAACCAGACAGACAGAGAGGGGTGAAAACTTAACCTCCTTCACCTTTGGTGGCGGAGGTAACAAACAAACAAACAAATATAAAATCACTCGGAGTGACACTTGGCAAAACGGAATGTCACTCGGTGGAGTTCCGCCGGCAGGCTGAACACTTTACATTTTATATCCCACTGATAGGTCAGATCTGAATCCGGACCTGAACTAAAATCGAATTGGCTTGTTCTTGTCACCGAACCAACTCTTCCACCTCGTTTTGTCACAAGTCGTCCACAACTTTTTGAGATATCGTGCTATACATAGTCTTTGGCCCCATCTCTCAATGGTGAAGAATCACTGAAAAAATTCTTGTATCCGGATCTGGATTCGGATCTTCACCAAAATTAAGCATTGCTGTCCTTGGTCTGTCTGTCACCTACATACACAAACAATTTCAGAACGATTGCTCGAAAACTGTGCCCAAAAAAAACAACAACTCAGACAAACGCTGCAGACCAACATACTTGGTGAAAAAGGGTGCAAAACCAGAAAGGAAGTGGAATAATACAGAGACCACTGACCTGTGGATTAGTCTCCAAAACCATATTTACAGAACAAAGTGATAGGTCCATCGACTCAGCTTCATCTTGGGAGATTATGACCACTATTCCTAACTACTATAGGGATTTTCCCTTGAGTTTGTTTATTACCTGAGGATGAAAACCTTGTTCAGAGGCTCTCGAGCATTGACCAATGAAATCAGACGTGCCATTCAGAGGCCGGCATTGAACGCTAAAATTGGTTATGATTGGTTATGATTGGTGAATGCCCTCATGTGGTGCAACTCTCCCACCAAGCTATTCATTTTTTGTTTGTTTGTCACTCATTAACCTATTGCCAAAATCCCTCAACAAGGAATTGAGCGCAGCCGGAAAATGTGAACTTTTGAAGCACCATGACGGTCTGCCGTCATGCAGCCAATGCGAAGCCGCTGCAAAATTAATGATTTCACAGACAAGCTTGTCTCAGCTCTTGTGAGATCGAGATAATACGAAGCGACTCCATGGAGTTCTGAAGTTCACAATCGAAATTTGAATCGGACGAGGAAACGGGACGACAATGATTGTGATGTGGAAGAAGCTCCCCCGAGATCTTTTTTTTTTGTAGGCGAAGACTGCTAAATGCTCCAATCAGCGGGGGGAATTATTCCGGAAAAAGCAGCAGGATTTGCAAAACACTTTTGACACCAAGATTTCAAACCGACCAATGGATGGCTGTCAAGATGGAAGGAGAGAAAGTAATGTGGTCGCTAAGAAGATCCATGGAGAAAGCAGGATGCGGACATGCCTACAGCGGACAATTGGATCAAAACGGTGCTTTCTGGCCTCCTGAAGGATTTTGGAGAAGACCTTTATAATGCAGATGATACAAGTCTCCATTACAGAACACTTTCTGACTCTACTTTGATTTTCAAGAACAGCTCCAGCTTGGTAAGAAAGAAGCAGAAGGAACATGTTACTGTCTTACTTGCAATATGAGTGAATACAGATCAATGCAAATGTACCTATTGCTCCCCATATAACGGAGGATGACATTGCTGCTGATATCCTCCACAACAATCAAGTCGATGATTAAGAAGAGGAGGAAGAACTTGATATTCAACATTTCAACCTTTGCCAACGTCACAATAAACCAGGCATGCTATGCAGATACGAAGAAGGAACTTGAAGCCAACTGCTGGATCCCCCTTGGAGTTGAGCTGCCTCTGTTGGGTGGAAGATGATTCCATATCTCATCATCAAGAAAACTGAACTCAAGTCGTATTAGTTATTTTGTTTTTTTAATATCATTTTCGATTCCATTTTCCTTGTTTTTATTTATCTTTCGTAAATTTTGACTGTGTACCTTTTTATGTTCGCTTAAGATGTTGTAAATTTACACATTCATAAAATACATTACATTTTACAGAAATATCTGTTCTTTCTTAAAAACGAGACCTGGTCTCTTTTTAATTGAATCTCTCTTTTTCATTGCAATCCTTTAAATTATTTCGGGCACAGCCGATACAGTTCCGCACAATTAATAAAAAGTGGCGCCGCGTCTTCAAATCCTTGTGCTGAATTACTCACAGGTTCACCTTGATGTGGGATACCGTAGTCCTTGCCCGTGGCGCAGTGCAACACTCCAGATTTTGGAGGTCTTCCTAAAAACAACATAATGCAATTGGGAATGATAAATGGCTGTTTCTCCTCAATTTTCTGCATTTTCTGAACGTCTGAATCACTTTCTATATTTGCTAAATTTTTGTTGTGATACGTTTGTGAGGAGTTATCTATTCTGTGTCGAGTAATGTGTTTATTGATCTATCAAATACCTTTTATGATTGATCTGTGACAATTTCTGTGCAGGAGACATTCTCATTAATGTTTTGGACTTCAAGAGAGATGTTGGACTCTGGCATGCAATCCTCACGGTATTGTTACAACATCTTCAGATTGAATGTTCTATTGAAATAGTTGTTGGAATCGACTTATTTGTTTCATGTAATCTTTCAATCAGGGATTGTTGAATATTTATTTGTTTCCTTGTTTGGTATTTATTATTTTATTTTATACAATGACGTTTTTTGTTTCTCCTGGTGTGCGTAACAAAACTTAGCTGAGTACTCGTGTTGCCGACGTGAACTTGTCTTTCCATCATAGAGCGTAATGAACCTGTTGCACGTGATCTGCGTGCCATATGCACTCATGAAGACCAATCCATTGTCGTGGGTTCAGAAGGTGTCTCTGCATAAAGGTGTGTTTTTGGTGGGAGCCTTATGATATGACTCCATGCTGAGTCATTCGACTGTACATAAAACCTGTTATTGCAAAAAAACGTGTACAATGTGCTGAGCCCTTCTTCTTATAATATCCATATAAAATAATGGTTGCACTTGGCATGATGTACTTCCTTGTCAGCAAAAGGATTACACTGCTGCTTAAACCAATGAAAGGTGAATAGATTCTGCACATCGTATTGAACACCAATTTATGGGAGAATGACTAATTCTGTGCGCTGGCAGCTGGCCTCCAGATATACCTACTCTCCTTTGAGCCGTCTGGCCTGGGTTTTAATCCAGATCCAGCTATAAACTGTCATCCTTGTGTTTTTCAGGCACGACGAGACATCAATGGTTGTGCTGTCCCTCGGCGGACGTTAAACTGTGCTCCATCTACCGGCATTAGTTGGTGGACTTTAATGATCCCACGGTGTCTTTTTTGAGGAGTCGGCGTTCGATTACCGGCACCCTGAACAAATTCTTGCTCGAACCTGCAGGACGCATTGCCTCTGCCCCCAAGAGCCAGTATCATTTTGGCCCCGCACCTGATGCCCTGGAGCGGGGTCAAAAGTTCCAATACCAAGAAATGCAATGACGGGCACATTTTCTCACATTTTTTAAATGAAACTCTAAACGCAGTCAACATTAGGGGACGCATGAAATGTTTAACGATTATTATTAAAAAAAAAAAATTGACCCATGGTTCATGCCCCTGGGGATGGGGACTTACTGTCACAGGGGTCAAAACAAAAGATTGCTTGTTTTTTTTATTTTTGACTCAAAATTTGATATTGGGTCATTCCTGGTGGAACGTTTTCTTTTAACTTTGCTTTCGGTGGGAAGCGTGGACATTTGCGATGGTGTTCCATCGACTTCTCCTGAGGTTAGAGTTACTACGATTTTCTTAGCAACCCTCTCGAAGAAGTTCAGTCATTCATTCTCTTGGGTCTCACTCTCAGCCCTGATCTTTCTCGGGAAACTGCATTTAATAGTTGGCTTCCAAAGCCATCCTCCATCGTGCAAAGTCCTTCCTTGGCACACCTGAGCTCCTAACCACCTGCAAGGCTTTCATCCACAGTTTAATGGAGTACTGCTCTCCCATCTGAGCTGGCTCCCCTGCCTCACACGTTGCTCAACTTAACGCCGTGAAAACCAAGTCCTTTAAGATTATCGGAATGTCCCACGATGAAGCTGAGTCAATGGGCCTATCACTTTGCTTTGTTCAATATGGCTTTGGAGACTAATCCACAGGTCAGTGGTCTCTGTATTATTCCACCTCCTTTCTGGTTTTGGACCCTTTTCCCTGTCTGTGCTTTGTCCCCCTCCCCTTCCCTCTCCCACCCCCCCCCCCAGGTTTCTGCAGGTTGCAAGCAATCTACCACCAACCCCCTAATGGTGAAATTACTGAAATCCCGATTCCCGAATCACTGTTCACCTCCACTCATTTGCTCCTCTTTTTCCCCGCCTGTGGAATCAACTTCCACGTTCTCTTCAATCCCATTCCTCCCACCAGGTCTCCAAGACGGCTGTTGACCGCCATCTCAGATCATCCCCCATCCAAAACCATGATATTTTCTACGTCCGTTAAACCACCCCCGCCCTGTGAATTTTGCTTCTGTATCCATCGTGTCCACCCTCTGCATTCTCCCCTGCCCCTCAACCCCTCACGTCCCTTGTTGTCTCTTTCTCCTGTTCCTTTTGTTATGTTGCGTCCTGATCCGTTCTATGTTCTAGCTCTTCTACGAGCCTTCACTCTGCATATCAAAAAATAAATATTTTGACTTTGCCTTTGTAAATACAAGCGACGGGTGGTATTTGCTCATATATATATATATTAAATCACAGCATTATTGTCACGAAAAAAAGACCCATTGAAAGGAACGGGATGTTCATCAATCTGGTTCGAACACCCCCATTGAATGAAAATCGAAAGATCCAGACTTCCCATTGGGTGAAATTACCATTTGTCACATTCCTCATATTTATAGTCCTCAAATGTTTCTCATGTGTTCCTTTGTAATTATCCCTCGTTGAACTTGGTCCGAAGCGGAGGCTTATGGATTGGGTCCAGTCCGTCAGTGTGTCTGTCCGTCCGTCCGCAGCCATATCTCGGGCATGTATGGACCGATTTTATTCAAACTTGGTAGAAAGACAACACATGATGGAAAACATATTCACGTCATTTTGTTTTGAGATTTGATCAAAGATGGCCGACTGGTAGACTGGCGGCCATTTCAGTTGTAAAAAAAAAACCTGGTATTGAACATCTCCTCAACCATTTCTGAGAAATGCATCCAAAAACTGATCACACAGCATTTTCAACCTCATGATAATTTTCTATTGTCTCAAGTTATATAATTTATTTTATCCATAAATAAATATTATTAAATGTTTTACTGTTTGTGCAATTCAGTCCGTCTCCCCCAAAATATATGAACATCGAATCCCTTCTGTGCGAAATTTGCATTCCCAATCAAAAACATCATACGTGTCACGTGACCAACTATCTTACACAAGACAACGACATGACCCACATCATTGATATTCATGACCGAATAACCCAATCGTACGCAATCTTCCATGTCACATGACCACTCAAGTCAGTTGCTCCTGCACATAAATCTTGTAAATATGGGCGAGCCCTTCAACTCCAAATTAAAATATCCAGCAAAATTACCGAAACCACGAGGGTGCCGACAATTTTATGTCTTTTTCTCCTTGTTTAAAGAAGTTGTGTTCAATTGATCCTTATTTCTGCTGATGTCACGGAACAATACCGGGTGGTCTTTCGTAGGTGCATAGACTAATCCACGTATGCTGTTGTGCCCTCCAGCTGCTGTGGCATGCGTCAAGTCACGTGACATGCACTGGGCTATGATGTCGCATCGTGAGCAGCGAGATATCAGCTTGAGTTCTCTCAGGATGCTTCTCGTGTCTGATGGAGCAAACCCTTGTGGGTATTCGCTACTCAACATGACTCTCACTTTTACAAAGTTGGTCAAAGGAGGGGACGGCCACGTAATGTAGTCATTTGCAATCTTTTTTGTTTTATAATTTTGCATGTTGTAAGTTTTTTTCTTCTTCTTTTTTTCTTATTGTGTTGTAAAATGGTGTAAACTCGTGTAAATGGGGTACCGATGTGGGTTTTTCTTTCAGTTTCGTTTTTTTTATTTCCACTCTTGAATCACTCAAACACAAAATACAAGAAACACATGATATTGTGAAAACGGTGGAGGAACCTGAATATAAACATGGCTTGTGAAATTTCAGGTCCCTTTGACAAGAGATTGTGATGAAAAATATGAAGAGACAAAAATAATTAAATATTGTATTATGAAATAGATACCTATAATGTGGATCATAAAATATAAACTAAACAAACAGAAAGGAAGGCAAATGGGGGTGCAGGAGGAGGCATCAGCTGGTATGTAATGCTATGCATTAGCATCGCAACATCACTCATTACTTGTATGATCATTGAGTTATATTGTCCAAACCTCTTGCCTGAACACCCTGATTCAATATTTTACCCATGACCTGACCTTTAGTTTTGCTTCCCTCTTCATTGTAAATTAACGACAAATATGCTGAAGTTAACCAAAACTGTTCAAATTGTACTCAAAATCAAGTGAACGTTCATCACTCCCACTGATCATGTTCACCATCGTCCTTTCCCTGCTTCGGTGAGTTTTCCTTCTGATGTTATATGCCATAACACGCTCATCTTTAGCCAAAGGTAAAGATCTTTTTAGCTTATCTGGAATTGGAATTCCAGATCAGGTATTGTCATTGTGCATCGTCCGTCCGTCCATCCGTCCATCTTCCATTTCGACTTCTCCGGCCAAACCGCTGGGCTGATCTGGCTGAAATTTGGCAGCACCGTTCCGTTCCTGACTGTTAACGGGAATTGCAAAGCTCATTCCGATCACGTGACTTTCGGTATGTCAAAATGGTGGACTTGGTCAATTCCTTCAAAATCTTCTCCAGACTCACCAGTCGGAATGCTACCAAATTTGGGTTACAACATTAGGCCAGGGTAGAAATGTTAAATTGCGGAGATCATGCCGATCACGTGAACGGAATTGTGTCAAAATGACCGACTGTCAATTTTTGGAAAAATCACCTAAATTCCTTCAAAAATCTTCTTCTCCCAGACCCACCAGTCATAATGCCACCAAATTTGGGTAACAACTTTAGGACAGGGTCCTGATGTTAAATTACGGAGGCCATGCCGATAATGTGACTGGAAGTGTCAAAATGGCCAACTTAGTCAATTTTCTTTGAAAATCACAAAATTCCTTCAAAAATCTTCTCCAGACCTACCAGTCAAAATGCTAGCAAATTTGGGTTCCAGCATTAGGCTGGGCCCAGATAAGCTAAAGGCCCAGTGGTACTATTTTTTTTAATTTTAATCTCCCCCCAATCCAACCCCGTAATTTGATGCAAAATGTGTGTCCTGTATTTTGGATCTGAGGATCTGCATTCATAATCGATGAAATTTACCCAACTACATTTTCTATCCATTGATATATTCAAAGGAATTTTGAGACACACTTGTGATGTGTGCATGGAGGATGGGTACTTGTTGGTCATAATCAAAATGAGAACATTCACCGAAATATCAGCAAGTCTTTTCATGATATCTAACATCTGAGCATTTGCATGGGAGTTATCTATCGTCTTTGCACATTATGATAGTCGTTTTTATTGCAGTCAGGTATTTGTCTTGTGTTTTCAAGCGTTACCTGAGCCTAAGCAACTTAATAATATCCATTATTATCTGGTTATTGTAAACTGCATTCGGCAGCAAATGGCGAATTGTGAATAAAAACGTATTTTCCACAAATAAGGGAGGTCCTGTCCGAGCAACTGTATTAACTGCATTAGATGTTGTTTTCGTCACTGTGATGTTCTTTTTCTTTCCAAGATTGAGGCTCATGAAGGAGCGAGGTGATCATCGTCATCATCATCAAGGTTTTGACCCTTTTAGCTCAGAATCTCTCAGAATGGCAGGTCCATAACCTTGGTTGGGTTTGAAGGTCATCCAATCAGAGAGAGAGAGAGAGAGTAAAGGGCTTGGGGGGGGGGGAGACAGACAGACAGACTGACAGAGTGACAGAGTGAAGAGTCACAAAGCCTCAAAATATCAGAAAATATTTCTGAACAAGACCCAAAGGATATAGAGGTAGTGGACCAAAAAAAAAAAAGGAAACACCTGGGTAAATGAGGGACACCAACATATAAAAATGCTGCACAGGCCTGGTTGCCTATAATTTTGGCTAGCATGGCTGCAAGAGGAGACCTCAGTGACTGAAAGAGGGGTGATTGTTGGGGCATGTTTGGCAGGAGCTTCAGTGACAAAGACAGCTCAACTTGTTCATGTTTCACGATCAACAGTCTCTAAGGTGATGTCGGTATGGAACTCAAAGGAAAAGCCATCATCAGCAAAGGGCAACAGTCAGGGCAATCACATACTCCGGGATCATGATACCCGTGCGTTAATTTGAAGTGCAAGGTAAAGCTGACGACCAACTGCAGATCAATTGACCTGGGGCGCGAGCAGCCAGTTTCATTCAAAAACGGCCCACCGAGAACTCCACAAAGTTGCAGTGCACAAACTGCTCATCACACCTGGCAATGCACATTTGCGAGTCCAGTCGTGTAAAGAGCACAGGGAATGGACCACCGAGCAGTGGAGAAATGAGATTGTGGTCAGATAAATCATCCTGCACCATGTTCTTGACAAACGGACGAGTGCACTTGTGGTGCCAACTTAAAGAACTCCACAACTCTGAGTGCTTGGTTCCAACAGTGAAGGGTTCTGTTGGTTTTGTAATGTGGGGCCCATTTTCCTGGCATGGTTTTGATGCAGTCGTTCCCTTAGAAGGAAAGGTCAATGCCAGTCACTACTTTTAATGGTACCAAGTCATCATCTTCATCCCATGTTGTAGCATTTCTTTCCTGCCGGAGGGGTGCCTTCCCGGATGACAATATCCCCACCCACAGAGCATGTGTGGTCGTCCAATGGTTTGATGAGCATGACACTGATGTTATCCATATGTCATGGCCTTCTCGGTCCGAGATCTGAACCCAATTGAGCATTTGTGTGATATTTTGAAACGCCGCCTGAGACAGCGTTTTCCACCTCCATCAAACAGGTGTGAGTTGATAGATCTTTTTTTCCATGTCAGAATGGTTACTCATCCTTCTTGTAGAATTCCAGATGCTGATGGACTCCATCCCATGGCACATACAAGCCATACTGGCCGCATGTGGTGGCCCAACACCCTGATAAGTGACTTTACATTTGTATTTCCATTAGTTTTTTTGTCCACTACCTGTATGTGACCACTATCTGTACACAGACACAAATTGAGTACAAAAGTGCACATTTAGGAGCAGTCCTCGATGAGATACTTCAATGCACTCAACAATTTAATTGACATGAACAAGGAACAAACCCCCCCCCACGTTTAAACAAGACAATTCTGGATGGTATCTTCAGTTTCTGCAAACAGTTTCTCAGAGCAGGACCTTATTGTCTTCTGAACATCAGTGGTTACCTGCACATTTACTTGAATGTTGATGGTGACCTGCACGTTTACTTGAATATCAATGGTCACCTGCACATTTACTTGAATATCGATGGTTAGCTTCACATTTACTTAAATATTTGTGGTTACCTGCATGTTTACTTGAATATTGGTGGTTACCTGCATGTTTACTTGATGCATTTGGTTCATTTGCAGGGTCAGTGTCTTCATGCGATGCGTTTATCAATGCATTTCAAGGGAGAGGATTAAAGCCTGAGGCAATTTGTCCATGTGCTACCTCACCTGAAGGTCTCACTGTGGCCATACGCAGGCGAGTGCAACTCTTTTTATCTACTTTGAGTTATTACCTCCACCACCGATGGTGAAGGAGGTTATGTTTTCACCCCTTTCTTTTGTTTGTTTGTTTATTTGTCTGTTTTGTTGTTTGTGTACAGAATATCTCAAAAAGTTGCGGATGGATTCGGACGAAATTTTTTGGACAGGTTGGATACGCGACGAGGACGGACTGATTCGATTTTGGTGAAAATCTGGATCTGGATCTGGATCCGGCGGGAAGAATTTTTTTAATTGAATCTTCACCATAATAAATGAATAAATATGTACAAAAGGGTATAATAAATGTAAAGAATCAGGCGCCGCACTCCGGACCCAGTCACAGAAGCGGAGGGGACAAAAACCCGGGGGACTCAGCTTTTTGGAGCAGCCGGGCAAGCAGGTGTTGAGAAGGGATGAGGAGGCGAGCAAACGATGAGGCATCCAGACGATCGCAGGACGATGAGATCGGCAGGAGGGTCACACACAGGACCCCGGCGACGAACAGGCTTTTGGGTGACGAAGAGAGCAGAAGCAGGCAGGCAGGATGACCTCCTCTCCTCAGAGATGATTCTCCTCACAAACTTCTCAGTTCTCTGTTCCCCCTCCGACCAACTGCCCCATCATCCTCAGACCAGACCTCGTTTTCCTCATCCGTCTCCTACGCTCGCACTGTCAACTCCTCTCGAGTCCTGTCTCTCCAACTGCCTTGAACATTCTCTCTACCCCCCAACTCCCGATTTTGGCCCTTCCCTTTCTTCGCCACACTCCGCCCCTTTTTTGGGGGGGAGGCATCTGTCGCTCTGCTCACGGGAGGCAATCCACCGCACCGCCCCTTGGGAGGCAATCCACCACACTGCCCCCGCCTCTTTCGTGCCAAGCCTCCTGGCGCCCCCCGGCAGAGGTTTACATCGGGGTTTTACGCACAATTTCCTTCACCATAATCCCTAAATAATTATTACCGCCACCATCCCCTGTGTGATGCCCAGGCAAACAAGACAATGCCCAGGCAAACAAGCTGATGTTTCCCCACTTGTACATCAAGATGGCTATGTACTCGCACACAGACCATGCTACACGATACATTCCTATCTGTTTTCTGGTAATATCTAACCCCCCCGCCCCACAAACTTAACACAATCTTGTACAACCAACCATTTGTCAAACTTCATGTTTAACTCTTGCACAAGGAAACCTGTCACACTGTTCGGATTTTTGTTTGTGTATTTAAGGTTTTTAAATTTTATTTCTGTTTATCAGGAGATATATCCAATTTTTGTTGCTTTTGTTTTTTTTGTCAATTTTCTTTGGAGGGATTTTTTGAGGACTGCAGCATGGGGAATGCAATGGGTTGGATTGAGATTGTTTGATGGAAGAATAAAGAACTGATCTTGTGGTAAAGGACAGTGTCACTGTATGTCAGCGGACATGTAGAACAATGGATGAAATCAACAGCTATGCTAACCTCTGTGGGAAGCGAGGAGAAGCTAACGTTTTGGGCGTTAACCCTTTGTCTGAGTCGGAGGCTGTTTTCATCTCGGTTACATGCTCTCTACACTCGTGACCTGTTTAAGCATATCCAGTTGTCCTGCACTTTTGTTCCTGTTTCATCCCAATTTTACATGTTTCATAGCATGTCCCTTTTAAAAGTGTTAGTACATTGTCCAGTGTTGGGAGACTGCAAGTGGGTGACTGAGGGTCTGAGCTGGAGGACTTCGTCATCACCTGGGACATCATACCATTTGCATGGCCAGTGAGGAAGCATGCAGCTATATTAGCCAGTATAATGTCAACACAAACATTTTCTTCAGCCAAGGTTTGGAGTTGGTTTAGACATGAGTCTTGATTATATAAACAGATCGATGTATTCCCCTCTTCACAAGAAATAACTAGAACGCATTCATTTGATGTGCTGTCTCACACTGTTGTTTTCTGTAAGTGCAACACTACCCCAGAGAGCACTAACCTATCCTGTCGTGTGTGAGTAAATATCGTCATGCACTTATTTTCATGATATCTATTTTTCTTCATGTCAAAGTTGAACTCCTCTGATAAATTCACAATATATAGCTCTTTGCCAAATTTGGTCATTCCAGCTGCCCTTGTTCATTTATTCTGCCGACCAACAAACAAAAACACAGATGGGATCATCGCAACACTCGTGCACACGGCGTACTGCCGTGGCGTGAGTAATGTTGGCATGCGGCGCAGACTGAAGGTCAATGAATGGAAAAATAGAGCACCTCTCTCCTCCGCTAGCTCACAGGAGGCCCTTGGACAAGGCCGAGTACTTGCATGCCTCCCTTGCCAGTGTTACGGTGAAGATGTCGGCAGCAGGACTTTGGATGTTCACTCTGGCAGATAAACTTCTCAGTCAGTGGCAGAGAAACTTGCTGGCATGTGGAAGAACTGATTGAGGTCAACGGGTGGCAGCAACTAGGGCACTAATGTGGTTACTGCGAGGAAGCTCTTGTACTCCCCAGTCGTCACACTTTAGTGTACCATTGGACCCGGATAACAGGAGCCCAGAGAGAGCAAACCGCTGGTGGCACGACAGCAGCTATTCTTTAATACTGTGCAAGGCGTGGAGGTTAGGGATACAACTTTTTTGCAACTCCATAGTCCTGTATCATATTCTGATGAGCTTTTGCCTAGAAAACAATGAAAATCAATGTTTTTTTTGTATTCGTTCAAAAAAGTTCACCCATGACTAACTTTGAAATTTTTATACTCAGTTGCATTTGGGTGGATTTCCAAAAACTAGAACCCTGTTTAATTATTTATTTAACTTTAAAAAAGCTTACTACCCTGCAAGACTGCTTTGAATCCTTGACAAATCACTGGAAACAAGAGCCATCAAAACTAAACATCAGCAGAAGCAATCAATGCTGTGAGCGAGCAATTAAGGTCATGCAAGTCATGCAAATTTCAAAGTTAGTCATGGGTGAACTTTTTTGAACAAATACAAAAAAAATTGATTTTCATTGTTTTCTAGCAAAAGCTCATCAGAATATGATACAGGACTATGGAGTTGCAAAAAAGTTGTATCCCTAGTGGAGGTGTTGGGAAAGCTCTGTGGTGACAGAGTGAAGTGATGGCAGCAGGTTTGAGGAACTGGAAGCTACTAGCTGGAGTTCTGCACAATAGGCGGCTGAGACGTGATGGTCACGTGCTTGTTGAATGAGCGGCAACCACAGCACGTGGCAGCTGTCTTGGTGTTCAGGCAGCCCTATTTATGGATAGCACTGCCTGTCCTCACAATGGAAGCCCTGAGAAAAGGTGGGGGTAAAGAAACCTCGCTCAACATCAACCTGGTTGCTAGCCGCAGGCAACGGGCCTTCTGTTATGTAGTAAGAATCCTTACTGTAAGATGCAGTAAGAATGTTTGTGTGTTTGTTTGGCACGCTACTCTTCCTACAGTTCTGGGCTGATTACATCCAGATTTGCTACATCGGATCAGCATGACCCCAATCGATGTGTAGAGGTGTTTTTATTGCTTTGCCGTGGTCTTGGGGGGGGGGGGGGCGGTAAGGGGGCAAGGGTTTTACATTAGCTCTTATGCAAGCTTCCACAGTACAAAAAACAAGGGGGGGGGGGGTGGACACAAATTCCCTATGTAAATGTGTATTGTGTAGCCCTGTCTCCAGGTTTTCCCTGGTATTACAAGTCTCCACATTTACAGTCAGTATTCCTGTCCCCATGTTTTCCAGTGAGTGAGTTGTTTTGAATTATATGCCATAGTATGTTTTTGCTTCATACACGTAACCCGGGATTGTCTTTTTGTATACAGAGCTGTCAGTTGTCTATACACCACCCAAATAAGGAAATGCGTCGGAAGGATGTGTTGCATGCTTGGAGCAAGATCGCTCGAAGGGTGGGTACTCTGCGAGTAAGAATAATAACAGCAAAAAGATGACCCTGGCAACCTGGAATGTTCAGACACTTTTAGACAATGATAACTCTGAACGGCCAGAAAGAAGAACTGCAATTGTGACAACCAAACTTGCTCAACACAACATTGTTGTGGCTGCCCTCCAGGAATCTAGGTTGGAGGAGCAGGGACAGGTAAGAGAGAAAAAAAAAACATTCCATTTTCTGGTCTGGTCGAAAGCCTGGCGAAAGAAGGGAACCATGTGGAGCGTTTGTTGTTAAAAATGCTATTGCTGATCAACTTTCCTTACTGCCAATGAACCATTCAGACAGAATTATGCATATCAGACTCCCTCTCTCCAAACTACACTGTGTTACACTGCTTGGTCTCTACGCCCCAACAATGACAAACACAGATGAGTCGAAGGAAGAATTTTACTTGATTCTTAACACTGTTGTATGTTCATTTTCTTTGGCGGATAAAATCCTCATCTTGGTGATCGGAATGCCCGGTGGGTCGAGACTTCGGAAACAATGAACCTGACTTGGGAAATTTGGAAAAGGAAGCTCTCATGCAAATGGAAAGCGCTTATTTGGCTTTTGCATTCAACAACAGCTTTCTGTCACAACCACCTACTTCTACCAACTTGATAATCACTACGATATCTGGAAACACCCAAGATGTCAACACCATGTTCTGGATTATATTTTCACATGGCATAATGACATGAAAGACATTCTTAACACCAGAGCTATGCGAGGCCCTGAATGCTCTCCAGACCACTTCAATGTAAAAAAAACTTCCTGTAACTTTCAAGTCCTCATACCTCGGAGGACAGCTCCTACTGTACCGAAAAAGCTTGATGTCAAGAAGCTTAAGTCCTTGGAGACTCGAATTCAGTTTCAAATGAGAAAGCATCTGATAATGCAAATTTGATAACAAAAGCTCAAATGGTAAAAAAAAAAATTTGCAGCCCAGACACACACACACAGACACACAAGTGATTGCAAAACCCCATCTTAACTACAATCACGCAAGCGTTAAAAATTGTAAAGCCATCAAACGAGAAATCAATTAATGAGACGTGGAATTCCCTTCAACAAACTATCTACAATGTTGCGCATTCCACTCTTGGGTACCCTAAGCACAAAAATGCCGACTAGTTTGATGATAACAATGTGTGCATACAAAAATTACTGAAGCAAAAGCAAAAACTCGACAAAGACCATCTTTCAAAGAAAACACCCAAATCAGAAGAAAAGTTTAAAGCAGCTAAAGCAAAGCTTCAAAATAAAATTAGTCTCATGAAAGATACCTGGTGGGAAAACAAGGCAAAAGAGATTGAAACTTTAGCTGCAAGACACAACTATCAAGGGTTATACAATGCCCTAAAGGAAGTCGATGGGCCAAAAACAAATACAATTCTACCCCTTAAGAGTTTATATGGAAAACAACTTGGAACAGATAAACATGATGTCATTGATCATTGGAAAGAGCATTTCTCCACTCTGCTGAATCAAGATGGAAAGGTCAGTCCACATGCTCGAGACCAGCTCGACCAGCTACCCGTGCAAGAAGAAATGAGTTTGCCAATAAGGGCAAATGATCTTGACCAAGCTATCAAGGCACCTAGATGCGGAAAGTCACTACGACTTGATGGAATTCCAACAGAAGTGTTTAAGCGTGGTGGCCCTGAGCTCAGATCGAAGCTCCTTACATTTCACAGTGCATGCTGGGACAAGCAAAAGCTCCCACAGGACGACAAGGATGCACTCATCATCACTATCTACAAATGTAGGGGGGATAGAACGGACTGCAAAAACCATCGTGGCATATCCTTACTGTCAATTTCAGGAAATATTCCAGCCAAAGTCAGAAATAGATTGAAAGTTATCTCAGAAAGTGTTATCCTTGAAAGTCAATGTGCTGGAAGATCAACAAATGATATGATATATACTCTTCGACAACTACAGGAAAAAGCCACAGAACACCATCATGACTTTTATGTTGTATTTGTCGACTTTTCAAAAGCATTCGACACTGTGGACAGGGAAACACTCTGGAAGATACTTAAGATATATGGCTATCCAGATCATTTCATAAAGGTCATCAAAGAGTTCCACGCTGGGATGATTGGCAGAGTCTCCGTGGCAGGTAATGTCACTGACTCATTTGACATGTGCCACGGAGTAAAACAGGGTTGTTTTTGCTTGCTCCCACTCTGTTTACATTGTTCCTAACTGGAGTCCTTACCAGCATGTCACAAAACCTTCGCTCTGGAATTTATATCCGTAAAAGAAATACTGGAAAAATATTCGACCCAGCCAGACTGCGTGCCAACACTGAAGTGCGATTAGAATGTGTTGGAGAACTTCTGTTTGCTGACAGTTCAGCCCAAGTTGCCCAGGCACTTAGGGATATCCAAGACTGCAGCAAAACAATTTGGATTCCAAATCAACACCAGAAAAACTGAACTTTTCTTTCAGTCAACTGATAGACATAACATTGACGCTAATGTTCAGCCTGAAGTCTTTGTCAATGGAGAAGCCCTTAGATGTGTTTCCACTGACACGTATATTTGGAGTGCAGTAACACGTGTCAACTCACCTGATGCAGAAGTTGCATACCGCATGCAGGCGGCATCAAAAGCTTTCGGAAGCCTGACCAAACGTCTCTGGTCTCAGCGTGGCATCAGAACTTCAACCAAAATGACGGTCGATTGATCTGTGATGATGAGTGCGCTTCTGTACTCAGTGGAAGTTATGACACCACAGGAGCCACAGAAAGAAACTCACAATCTTGCAACTGTGACACCTGTGGCAGTTTGTGGGAATCAAATGACAAGACAGAGGCCCCAATACCACAGTGCAAAGGAGAGCTGGGATACCCAGTGTTGAGGCACTAATTACATCTGCTCAATCAAAATAAAGACCAATTACTGCACCATAGTCCCAAGAAGGAAGCCAGACATAACTACTACTACACACACACACACTCATATATATGTATATATGTGTATGTATGTATATATAATATATAAATACAGTATATTGTTGCGGGCCGGGGGTCGGTGAGAAGACTACCAGGGGGAAGCTATCTCGGGTTCCCACCAGACTCTTCGAATTGCAGGCCGTCGCACACGGATAATTCCGTGGCGCGGTGGGTCGCTAACCGACCGTGAATGCCAATAACTTAACCACGTGACCGAGGTCCTCCGTCTTTATTTGGTTACCTAAAAAAAAACACACATGATCTAATTACCGGAGACACGCCCTCGGTATGTCTTGTCCGAACCGGATCGGATGCAGCCGAGCGACACTGCCAAGGACGTCCCGGCTAAAAGAAACGGATCATTGGGAATAAAGTCCCGGCTGGTTAGGATACGGACCATGCTGGATCAATGAAAGAAAAGTCAAAACGAGCTGGGAACATTTCTACAAAAGGGATTTATTGCAGACAGGCGAGGAAAGATATGTGGCACAATTAATGTAGTTTATTTTGTCTGTAGCAGCAATAGGAAGAAAAGTGTGGTGCGACAATAATCCAAACAACTTACAAAAGCAGACACAGACCAGAGTTATCCCGATATAATTCTTGTACACTCTTAACTTAAGCGAGGACAGGTGCCATGACACACACACACACACACACACACACACACACACGATGAACAGGGATTAATGAAAGGAAAAAGGAGAGGAGATGAGGCTAACGGTCTCTCAAACCTTGCACGATTGCCTGACCGCGCCACCAGTACGTTTTGGGGGGATGCTCCGCTGGGCGATACCTCCCTGACAGCTGGCGCATCGTCTCCTGCTTCGTCGCACTTTGAGCAGCAAAGCGCCGATCCAGAGAATGGGCGTGGCGACAGGCGTGAAGGAAGGACTTTGGCGTAGTCAGAAACCAGTGGGTGGAGGAAGGCAGAGTCCGGAGCAATGGGTGGAGTCCGCGGCAAGGCAGTGAAGAAGGTGGAGCCAGCAGACGAGGAACATCACTTTGTGATAATATATTAAGTGATAAACACCTTGTAGATGTGTCCATTACACAGCACCTTCATCTAACCATAGACTACGCAACTGTCATTAAGAGCCGATTTTAACTGGCTTGTGGCGGACAAGCGTCCATCGTGATTTCACTTTTTGATCCTTCGATGTCGGCTCTTCCTGTCATTGCGAAGCACAATTCGCCAAGTGTTATAGTGTGAACTAACAGGGAACGTGAGGAGAAGAATAAGGAAAGTTGTGTGGTTGAAGCTGAGGCCGAGCCGCAGGCATCGACGTTCATGCCTCGACTAGATGCAAGGCCGCCACAGTTTTTTTTGGTCCAGGTGTCGAAAAGAATTTTTTTCCATGCAAGATATGTGTTTCATCGCATGCCTGAGGGGCTCAGCTGTTGGATAATATATCAGGATCGTACGTATGCGCGGGTTGATAATCGTGTTTTACGATGTTGGAAAGGATTTTCTCTGGAGAATGGAGGTTTTTGCTTCGAGCGGTCTCACATTTATTTTAAGTTTTTCTTTTTTAATGTCTTCACTTTTCGCCGTCGTTGAGGTTGATTAATACTCGTTTGCAGCTTGGTTTGTGAAAATCGGATATTTTATGCCGTCGTCCTGTGTGGGATGCATTCCGGCGAGGGGAGGCTTCCATTCGGCCTAATGAGGTTATCTTAAGTTTTTTATTCGATTTCTGTTTTCACTTTTGGGACTTTCTAATAATAATATCGCTTCAGACTCGCCAGAAATAATTTTCGTGAAAATCCCTTGAAATTTGATGAATTTCAGTCGTATAGAGATTTTGTATGGGAAATGTGGGAGGCTTCTCGAATGTTCCAAGCGGGCTCGTGGCCTTTAACTTAACTCTGTTTTTCCACTCTTTATAGTCGCTGGCACAGATTCGGACTCGACTGCAACAAATTGTGCGAATTATATTCAAGCAACCGTTGGGCGTCGAAAGAGACACCACATGCTATTCCTTCACTGCTTGGCCTCGTACCGTGCCCCTCAGGGGGGCATCTGTCAGATCTGTGTTTATCTTTTCGGAGGTTTGGCGAGATGCTCTACAAGGATTTAAAAGAAATCCGGTGAAAAATGGACGTTTTAAAATGTTACACCATTTGTGCGGAACGCGAGCTGGCGTGTCACGTGACGCCGCCCAGACGTACAGGTGAACAGGTGCCTTATCTGTAAGGTTTATCTCACGACTGATTGAGTTTTTCGGTGGTCCGAGGGTCCTTCTACGTTGAATACCAACTCTTTTGTGGATAAAGCCATTGATTACACGTACACAGACGGGCAGGCGTGTTGATGCGTCACGTGACGCTCGTGTGGACGTGCAGTAGTGGTGGCGTGTCGACTGCACGGTTTGGGTTATACGCGTCAGTATTTTATTCTTTGCAAGCTTCAGAGGGCATTCGGTAACACTTGTAAACCCTACCTTTACGTTATGTTAAAATTTCGTTTAAATCTGATTTGCTATAAACATTTTATGCTTTCTTTCTGCAACACAAGAAGCGCAAGACATAATTGTATGCAAAACATCATGCCGAGAGACGGATGTTGAAGTCAATGTCAGAAACGAGAACCCTTTTCAGGACCGACAGTTATTTCTGCAAATGTTGAAGGGTTTTCATCTTCAAAACAAAACATCCTCGCTGAGCTTTGCAGTAAGATGCATTTGTGACATTCTCTACTTGCAGGAGACACACAGAGGGAGCGAGAACAACCACCCCAGAATACTTGGCATGGCCTTGGCAGTCGAGCGACACCATCGTCAGTATGGCAGTGCTATCTTTGTTGAAGCAGGCTCTGTTATCACAGCCACCTCAAAATCAGAGGAACTTAACATTGAAGTTCTAACTGTTGAGTTGAGCAGTGTTGTGATAACATCAGTTTACAAACCAGTCTAGAAGTCTTCAGTTTCCCAGATCCTGTCCCACAAGTTAACAACAAACCACAGATCATCGTCGGAGACTTCAACAGCCATAGTATCCAATGTGGGTACGTGGAGACTGACAAGGATGGAGAAGCGGTATAAGAATGGATGGACGCCAACCAACTTCATCTCATTCATTTTGCCAAACTACCTCCTTCGTTCCATAGTGCCCGTTGGAGACGTGGATATAATCCAGACTTCATTGCTGTTACCAATGATATTGCAGGTCTGTGTAAGAAGATTGTGATGGACTCTGAACCACAGACTCAACATCGTCCAATTGCTGTCCAAGTCAATGCAGCAGTAATGCCTACTTTCGTGCCTTTTAAAAGGTGCTTTAACTTCAAGAAAGCTGACTGGAATGGGTTCAGACTTGAACTGGAGCAGATCAAAAACATCAAACCAACACCAGGAAACTACGATAAGTTCAGCGAACTTGTTAAGAAAACACCACGAAGGCACATTCCCGGAGGCTGCAGGGTGGAGTACATACCTGGTCTCTCCAAGGAGACAGCTGCCCTCCACGATGACTATGTCACCATGTTTGAAACTGATCCTTTCTCAGAGGAAACTGCATCAACCGGTGAGAAGGTGATGGAAAGTATCCCCAAAGAGTGCCAAAAGACCTGGAACGCACTGACTGAGTCTACAGACATGTCAAAGAACAGCAAGAAGGCATGGTCTCTAATCCACAAGCTTTGTGGTGACTCTAAAGTTGCTCCTCAACAACCCAAGGTCACTGCAAATCAAGTTGCTCATCATTTGCTCTTGAATGGTAAAAGTGGAAAGAGGCAAGAGAAGACCAAGCTAGACCGTAGCAAGTACAGCGAAGACCCAGACTTTACAAGACCATTTATCATGGAAGAGCTGGAAACTGCCACTTCAAGTCTTCAACCAGGAAAGGCAATTGGCTTGGATAACCGCAACTGAGCAGATCAAATACTTCAGACCTGAGACAAGGAATTGGTTATTACAACTACAAATCACTGCCTGGCAACCCACAAGCTGCCCAAGATCTGGAAGAAAGCACATGTGATAGCATTGTTAAAACCAGGGAAAGATCCATCAATCCCAAAGAGCGACAGGCCGATCTCACTTCTTCGTCACACTTACAAGCTGTTTGAACACCTGATCTTAAACAGAATAGCTCCAACAGTTGATGAACACCTCATCCCCGAGCAAGCAGGATTTCCCCCTGGAAAGTCAACAACAAGCCAAGTTCTCAACCTCACACAACACATCGAAGATGGATTTGAGAAAGGGATGGTGACAAGCGTAGTCTTTGTTGACCTATCTGCAGCATATGACGGTCAACCACAGATGTCTGCTTTGCAAGATCTTGGATCTGACAAACTGTTGAAAAAAAATAAATCGTATGAATGAAAAGCCACTTATATGAAGCACCATGTCAAACAGGTGATTTTTGCCCACTTTCAACAGCTTGTAAAATCGGGTTATGAATGGTGTCGGAAGCTGAAATTTGGCGTGCTAACTCGACTACTGAGAGTCGAGTCATCGCACCTTCACCACCCCCACTGCCCCTCCACATGTTCGTTCAGGGATCCGAGTCTCACGCGCGGTTACCTCCAAGGAAAAGGGGGCCCTTGTTGTCGTCGTCCAACAGGCGATATTGCGAAGGTACACTTTGGATGCCCCTCAGGTGCGTCGGGAGTGTGTCCTCGATGCGATACGTAAACCTGTTTCCCCGAGGAGGGAGGTCGTTCGAGATCCATCGGGGCCGGGCCGATGGGAAATGGGCGCCGGTTCAGCACGGCCGGAATCCCTGTCCACACAGGGCGGAGTCCATTCGGGCCTCTGCCGTGAGCCCGTTTAGCTGCCCCCAATGGCGTAATGGTAACCATTTTTGTCGAGGGACTACAGAGCCGGGGGCAGCTGACTGAGCCACACAGGTCTGGCCATGCATTCAAGTCAAGTCAATGTCGCGCCATGGAAATGTGCGCTGGGCTGTCCGGCCTGCAGAGTGCGAAACGGGGCCATTTCAGCCCGGCCATTGGGATTTCCGTCGTGAGCCCGTCTCGGTGGCCCCATAGCATAATTGTCACAAGGGATGAAGGAGCCAGGGGCTGCTGACGTAGCCGCACAGACCTGGCCATGTGGTCGAGTCCAAGTTGCGTCACGGGAATGGGGCAGAGCTGGCCGTCCGGACGAGAGTGACGGGACCCGGTACCCAGACCTCTCTTCCTCCCTCCTCACCAATGGCTTTGTGCCTCTCTCCCACAGGACAAAGTGACTACGGTCAACCACAGGTCCACCACGGGGAGTGCGGGGCTCATGACGAAGGGACTAACAGGGGGCGTCGTGCGCTAAGGATTACGTCCCCTGAGCTGGGTTTTTTGTTGTGATGGGGGGGTTGTTGGTCGTCGGCCGGGGCATTCCCATGTGTGAGCTGCAGCGCATGCTGCGTCTCGTCTTCGGCGTTCGTGCATGTCCATCTGTGCTCTGACCAGACCTTTGGGGGTCGGGACGGAGTTCGGGGGCCTGCGTCCGTGTGGGTGTCTGGCTCGATGGTCCTGCACTCCTTCGGGATCGCTGACCACGTGGGTGCCCAGGTGCGTGTCGCTAATCTTCCGTCGCTGGAAGGGGGGGGGAGGGGGAGGGATACCCCGACTTAGTAAACCCAGTTCGCCCCCACACTTTTCCCGGTAGATTCCGATGGAATTCGTCACCCATCTCACTATCATCTGCACAACATGATGCTCCACACCGTGTGCTGAACTATCCCAGTTCACTAAAGTTATAATAGGATGCTCTCCATGACCTAATATATAACGACTATTCCCCTTTGTCGCCCATCTTTGGCTGTTTCTCGCTTACCTGTTTGTGCCGTCTGTCGGGCTCGGTGAATTGACTCGGGGTAGTGTCCTGGCCTTCCGTCATGCGGTATATACAGATACCTGGAGTGAAGGGTTATGGGTGATTTGGGGCTGGATGGGTCATGTGTAATGTGTATGCTTACGCCAACTTTAACCCGATTAAACTAAATAAGTATATGGTAAGTCTATGGATGATATAAGCAACCTACAACTGTCTCTAAAATTTCTGACAAACTTAGCACGTAGCACGTAACATAATAACATCCATGTATATAAATGTTGAAATATCAATTCAGGTCAGGCTGATCTGTGGCGGCAGATCTTAAACGGGTTGGTTTGGCGCTGCGGGAGGGTGGGGGGGGGGGGGGGGGGGGGGGGAGCCAGGGGATGGGCAAACACGCACACGCGCACACACACACGGAAGAACACTGACCCACAATGTATGATGAGGTTATGGGTGTGAGTATGCGATGATATTGATTTATGCATAGCAGGAGTGATAGGAATGTTATGAGCGTGACTATCCTCACCTGGATACGGGTGTTGGAGATGCAGGTGTGTGCAGGCACTTCCCTCCCCTGGGACAAAGAATGTGCCTGCACCATCGATGCCTGAGTGACCCCTAACAAACTCTTCAGGAAACACAAATCTCAACTTTCCTATCTTCCCATCCCTGCTACCCCTTCCGTAGCTCATAGACTTCCTACTTGAACAGTGAAACCAGGTAAGTTTGGTGAGTGCTGAGCCCAGAGAGTTGATTGCTGAGCGCTTTGCAAAGGTAAATGTCTGCCTTAACCTACCGCAATGGCTGACTGGAGGCGAGTAACAGGAAGAGATGCTGCACCACCATCATTCCATCCACCTATTACCCTCCCGGTCGTCCATCCCATCTCGGCCCTGTCCCATTTATGTAAATGGTCCAGATCCCCTGGCATGACGTTCCATCCGTGGACGGACAGATGGCTTGTTCCTCCCGGGGGATCTGGTACTGAGAAGCACCCGTTGAATGGCTATAGGCTATATCCTCATCCATACTTTAGTTCATATCGACGATGGACAGAGGAGGTTGAGGATGACGACAAAGCAAACACTCCCCAAGGACAATAGCAAGATCATGATCGAGAACAAGGGCGAGATGAAGATCATAAGCAAGGGCACGATTGACATTAGGAGCAAGTGACGACCCGCAGTACGTTAGGGAAAGGTAAGGCATGAGTGAGAGTCAGCACAACACATAAATTTGCTCGTATGCCGCTTCCACCTGAATTACGTACGGCAGTTAAAGCTATAGCATGGGTGAGAGACAGCACAACACAAAAATCTGCTGTTACGCTGCCTCCACCTAAGGAATATATGCTCGCGGCTCCAATTTTGGCTTCGGAGCACCCCCCCCCCTCCCAACTGAACACCACTCACACTCGACATCCATCACCATTCTGGAGGCTATTCCTGCCCCTGTGGTATGACATTGGACGACCTGCATTGTCTCCTTCGACACGTCCGCGTGACCCACCCCCGCGCTGTTGTGTCATGTGTCTGTGATGTTTGCAGCTACTCATCGCGCAGCATCCATGGCTTGCTTTGCCACATCCCTCAGTGCCAGCATGAGTCGGATGGCAGGGTGTCGGGCCAGCATCTTCATGAATGCACCGTCATAGCCGCTTCTTCACTGGTCGTGGCCTGTCATAACACCAAAAGCTCCGCCATCCTGACGTTTGGAATCAGATGCGGATCGAGAAATGAGGCAAGAACGAGTCCATGGCCTGAGTCGTGGTCGTAGTGGATCAACTTGGACCATAAGAGAAACTAAAAAATTGATAGCATTAGAGAGAGAATTTTAAATTTGAGGGTGCAATGCCCTAATCACAGGCCACCTCCCCAGTAAAACCGCCAAGCAGGTGAGTGACAAACGCAGGTACATCGCAAGGATACGCCCCGGAGATGCAGAGGAAATATGAATGGAACACAGAGCGGTCCTAGGACCTCATACGTACGAGCTAAGAGGAGATCCCCTTGCGGGGCTAGATCCATGAGTGCTGACCCTGGCTCTGCCTTCAGCTCCTGCTGGCCCCATTGATGTGAGTGGCACGTTGGGCAGGAGCTTGAGATTGTTACACCAGATCCGAAATAAATGTAGGAGTACGCAACGCAGGGCCGACAACCATATATGGGGGAAAATAAGAAATCGGGCCGGAGGTCGAGGTAGGGTTCCGCGTTTCCCGACGGCAACTCGTGGTCACTCCCGCCCCAAACTAGTGTGGTATAAACATTTAGAAGCGCTGCGCAAACAAAACAGCATGCGTTTTGCTTCTACAATCATAGATAAGAAATTAGCTAGCAACTGTACCATCAGCAGCGACATGATATAAAGGGACTTCAAGAACAAATGGAAGTCACAGGACAAATTATCTTTGCTAGAGGGCTTCCTCACCACTCAAGGGAACAGGGACCTTGGCACGCTGCAGGAAAACATCACACAGGGAGAAATTGATTCAGCGCTGGAACAGCTAAATTTGGACAGTGCACCATGACCAGATGGGGGTGAAGCCGAGGGTACTTCTAGACGTGGAGGGCAGACACAAATTGCTGAAAAGACTTTTCGACAGCTGGGTTAGCGACGGTGTCATACCCCCACAAATGAAAGAATGCCATTCGATATTAATCCTGAAAACCACAGATTCTGACCAATTAATGCATCTGACTAATTGGAGACCCCTTACCAGCAATTCGACAATCGCGAGGATGTTCAGCCGTATTCTTGCAAATAGGCTTAGTGAGGTCTGTCAAACTAGTCCGTGCCAGCGTGGTTTCACACGGGCACCAGGCTGCAGTGAAAACATTGCCACACTCGCCAACATCATGAGAGAGGTGAAGCGAAATAAGAAGATGCAAGCCGTGGTAATGATTGACTTCGCCAAAGCGTTCGACACCGTCTCCCACAAGCACATTTGCACAACCCTGCGCTCAAAATCTATCCTGGCTGGCACAATTAAGTTGGTTGCCAGTACCTTCGTTGAGGCGTCGACGGCATTCGACAAATGAGGGGAAAAGAAAATTTGGCTGCAAAGGGGGGTTAAACAAGGAGACCCGCTGTCCCCTCTTCTGTTTAATTAGGCACTCGACCACTTCACCAGTGAGCTACAAAGGACGGGGGTTCCGTACATGTTCCGAGCATGGGGTTCAGGTGACTCGGACATTAGGAACGCCTTAGAAATCTGTGCGTCAAATGAGGGCAGGATCAAGTTTTATTGTCAGAAACGAGAGGAGTCGGGGGGTGATGGGCAGAATAGAAGGGCATATGAGACTGAGGGCCTGAATGCGAATGATGTGAACCAGATGAGAGATGGACGGCGGGACGAAGATGAAGACTACGATGACATTGGCGAGCAGGCAAGACAACGATTGCAGGAGAATGAGTGGACTTGTTTGGTGTGGTTGGCTTGTTTGGCATTTGCCGATGATCTGACCCTGGTCAGTGGGTGCTGGGAGGGCATGCACGTCAATTTCAACATTGTCAAACGGTATTGCAACAACACCGGACTAGACCTCAACAGTGCTAAGACTAAGGGGTTCTACATGTGACATGGTCATGACCGCAGCATGGTCTACAACGACTGCGGCGATTGGACTTTTGGAGGGGAAGAGATTGGCATGCTTGCTCCCGGACAGCACATCCGTTACCTGGGCACCATGATTAGCCCGGCATCAATTTTCTGCCTTAAAGACTTGCCCTCGACACCGACCATTTGGCTCAACAATATCAGGGATGCTCCTGTGAGAGCGACGACATGTGCAGCTTTGATCAAAAACCATATTGTCCCGAGGTTCCTCCACCAATTAGAACACAGCGACACGCCCAAAAATCAGCTTAATGAAATTGACCGAGCAATCAGAATGGTGGTTAAGCACGTGCTCCATCTGCCAACACAGACTCTGGATAGCTTTCTATACACGAAAACACTGGACGGCGGAATTGGATTGATGAGCCTCGCCCTTGCCGTTGCACGGATTAGGGCAGCTAAAGACTGGGCCTTGGTTCATTCTCTCGATGGGGTGACCCGCGCCATTTCTGTAGTGTCATCCACGGGCGCCTCCCTCAAATCCCGTTTCACCAGATTAAGCCAAAAGGTGAACGCCTCCGGGAATGTTTCGACCACCGGGTGGCGCAACATGGTCCGGAAACGCTGGTATTCCCAGCAGATCTATGGACCCAGTGCTGCCACATTCCGTAGCGACCCAGTCTCTGACACCGAGCTGCATAATTTGAAGCTGGGCCAAATTCGGCATACGCTGGCAGCACTGAGTTGCGTTCCAACACCTACCCGGTCATGGCCACACAGACCAGGGGACAAGCACGAGGCCAACAGAACCTGTAGGTGATGCCGGGTGGAGTTAGAAACCCTCTCCCATGTCCTCTCTGTTTGTCCAGTGGTTAAACGTAACCGTATCCAGAGGCATCATGGGGTCTGTGAGATGTTAGCTAGGATGGCCGAAAGGTGTGGCTGGGAATGTGAGAGGGAAAAGGTAATCACTGGAGAGCGGGGGGGGAAGCTCAAGGCCAGATCTAGTTTGTACCAAACAAGGATACCCAGCTAAGATCTTGGATGTTACAATAGTATTTGAAAGGAACTCCCAGTCCTTGGAGCTAGCATTTAGAGCCAATCTATAGAAGTATAAGCTCTTGCGGGGACTCTTAGAGCAGCATCTAGAGACCATACAGATAGACATACAAGGCTTCCCCGTAGGAGCCAGAGGAAAATGGTTTCCTCGAAACACCTTCATTTTAGAAAGCTTCGGAGTCAGCAATGTTAGACGGGCAGCCGTTAAAATCTCCAGAGCGACCTTGCTGATGTCCCCTGGATATGTTGTGTGCATTTACCAGAGAGGCCCCCAGCAGCCCGACATGACGGCTTGCCCTCGTGCTTGGGTTGTTCACCCATCCATGCTGCTGACCTTCTCCTTCTCTCCTCCTCTTCCTATCCCCAATTCCCCCTCCCCCCACAGCCTGTTGATATTACTTATATGCACCGTCTGCTGCGGTTGCTCAGCAGTTGAGATAATAGAGGAATGGGAAAGATATGAATAAAAATAATTTTTTATTTTATTTATTGAAATTGCTTCATGATGCCATTTGTTTGCACTGCTGTATGCCTCAGCTTGCTCTGTCTCTCTCTCTCTCTCTCTCTCTCTCTCTCTCTCTCTCTCTCTCTCTCTCTCTCTCTCTCTCTCTCTCTCTCTCTCTCTCTCTCTCTCTCTCTCTCTCTCTCTCTCTCTCTCTCTCTCTCTCTCTCTCTCTCCTCTCCCCCTGCTTAGTTATGTTAATTTAAAATAAAACATAAAATAAATAAATATTAAATTATAACAAAAATAATAATAATATCAAATTAAACAACTAAGTAGTATTGACAAAAATAAATAAATGAATATTAATGCTTTTAACAATTGATGCTAATATTACTTACTGTTTGCTCTGTACCTCCCCTTAAGCTTCCCCATATTGGCTGAAGGCCTGAACATTTTTGACAAATCGCCTCACCCCACTGCCCATTCTAGCCCCCCCCCCCCGACCACTATATACCCCACCTCCTCACCCACATGGTACGCGTACGACACAATGGTGATGCACTGCACCTCCCGTCGTACGCTCTAGCAGTCGCTGAAACACCTCACCCTCCAAACACCTCACCTTCAAGCCCTCCTGACCACTCCATACCCCCCTCCTCACTCACCCGGGCTCCGACACGACGATGATGCACGTGCCTCTCGCCGTCCGTATCCTTCAGCAGTTGCTATAACACCAAACCTCCCACCTAACCACACCCCCACCCCTGCAAGTTAACTTATGGTCGACAATAATACAGTATGTTGTCTGCCTGTTGTTTAACCCACTATGCCGATGCGATGGCATCCCTCCACTCCTTGCATCCCCTCCCCTATCCACCTCCCTCCCCGTCGACTCCCATTAACTACATTATTGCAGGAACCACAGACCGCAGCTAACAGCGCAGGTTTGTGATCGTGGTGGGGCGGAGATCTCGGTGGACCCTGTCTCTGCGTTGCCCCGTGTCCATGGAACCACGGTGTAGGAAATCCCTCCACGGTTGTACTAAGGCAGATAGGCCTGTGTCACATGATTTGTATGCCAGAGCATTGGCTCCCAAAAAATTTATTTTATGGTGAGCTGAAGGAGAGCAAACGTGCACCTGGAGGACAAAAGCTATGTTACAAAGACGTTGTGAAAAGAAATCTGAAGAAAGCAAACATTAACATGGAGAACTGGGAAGAACTGGGAAGAACTTGCTCGAGATTTAAGAAAAAAAAACAACAACAGTGGAGAACTGTTGTCTACGACTCATTTGAGATGGTTGAGCAACAAAGAGAGGATGAATATCAGTGCCATCATCCGGAACAAAAATGCAACAAAAACTTCAGTCTGCAACAAAAATCGACCGACAAACTTATTTTACCTTCATTGCAACAGAGCATTTGCATCCAATGCTGGTCTCCCTTACAATCGTCACGCAGGCAAGTGCAAACCCATATGCTTCCATGGTCATTGTGGTTTGCAACAGACAGCCGAAGAAAAAGAAAAAATAATGGCAAAGTTAACAAAGAACCGACTGTGCTATGTGATCACAGCAAATCTTCTCTCAAGGTGATTGTGCAGGAAGCTTCCCTGAAATGGTCAAAAACAGACGTTGAATTTTGCCTCTTGCAATTTTGATGCTTGTTATTTTACACCACCATGCACCACCACGCACCACCACAATTACATTAATATGAGGGATGGCTATTTTTGGTTGTGTCGTAAACGGGTGTGGTCCCTCTGAATACCATGTTAGCCAATTGTTTCTGCATAATTGTGACCATGATGAACATGAGGCAGGTTGAGCATGACTTGCAGGTTGAGCATGAAATGTGGTCATTTCCTCCCTCTCTCTCTTACTAATGCATCATGTTTTGCTGCAGGCCTGCAGCTGAGAACACACGGACTGCAGGCCGTGGTGTGCTTTCTATGTATGGCCTAAGCTACGGCGTCATCCGTGCAGACTCGGAGGAGAAACTGTCTGTGCTGACAGTGCAAGACACTGGAAAAGTTATTTCTGGAGGTGAGATCTGCCTGCTTGTTCATTCCATTTATAAATTGTGCAATAAAGACATGGCTACTTGTATTTCAAATAAAGACAAGGTAATAATAGTACCACAATTAATTTTTTTTATAAGCAACAACTCTTTCTGATTCAATGTACAAATTCATAGAATATGATTCTTATGTTGTCTATCTTCTTTATATGGTCTTATTGTATAGAAAGTTCATGTCTGTCTGTCCGTTTATATCTGCTTCAAAAACTAAGATCACGACTGAACCAATTCCAACCAACTATTGTATGTTTCCAAAGGATACCCCAAGTATAGTTTCTGTCTATGTAACATGTCTGGGGTAAGGGTTGCAGGCGGAGGTGGGGGGGGGGGGGGGGGGTAGGGTGAAGACCCCAATTATCTCCACGTAAATGTGTATCGTATCGCACCACCTAGTGGCAGATGGTATTACGGATCATCTTTTTATGCAAAGAAAGTTGAAACAACTTGATGATACACATTACAGTGATGTTGAAATCTGAGTGAGAAGAATTCGAAGTTTTCAAACTTTCACTTTACTCATTTTAAGCGGAGGTTCAAATGAAAGCAAACAACACTCACCTTTGCAGCGAAGCCGAAGTGATTTTTGCCTGTGCCATATCCAAGCACCAAGGTTGGTTGATGAAAGTGATGGAAGCTGACTTCCTTTCAGAAGGAAGATGAGCTTGGGCAAATTATAAAGTGATAGAGCAGAATGCTTGTGAAGTACAACATGTTGTCTTTTCATTGAGTCAGTCAGCAAAGCGACGGGCACTTTTGCTAAGGATATATTATGTCTTTTTAAATAACTAAAAGCGAAATTGTGTACGTCTGTTTTTATGTCCAACAACTACTCAAAGCCCCTGAGGTCGATCGACGACAAATTTTCAGGGTATATTCAGGCAAGGTCTATAGTACTGTGGTACTACTGAGGGTTTCCGTTAAATATTTTTCAAAATTTTTATATTTTTGATATTTCTTTTTTCAGATTTCTCATTGGTGTTATTATTTGGATTATTTCCACATTGTGGTAGACCAGTCCCATAATTTTGTCTGGTAACTACTCCGGGACCGACCAGAGATAGATAGGATGGTGCCACGCCTGATGGTTCCAGCGATCATTGCTCACCGATGATCATTCCTCCCGATCGCATTCAATCACGACTCCAGGTAGTGCATGGTGAAGTGAGAGATAATGCTTCTGTGTGGCAGACAGTGCTTATCGCTCGTGGGACCGAGCAGTCCCACTGTATGGGACGCAATTCCAGCGCTCTCACCACTCAGTTTGGAGTCGCACATATATTGGTATCATATATACGTGTCTGTATGTGACCAGCGGGAAAATCGAAACGTGAGTGTGACGAGCACTCCGCTGATCCCCATTGGACACAGTCCACACCTTCTGGTTGAATGGTTTGCATTAGCAGGAACAATTGTCTGGGTGGCAGACAGATGGTTATTCTGTGCGGATTATGCGGATTTAGCGTGTGAGACATAATCCGCGGCGATGCTCACCAAAACGGTCAGGAAGTGTGTGTGTGTGTGTGTGTGTGTATATATATATATATATATATATATATATGTATATATACATATATATATATATATATATAATATACATATCACTACATGACCAAAAGTATGTGGACACCTCTTCTAATTAGTGGATTCGGCTATTTCAGCTACACCCATTGCTGACAGGTGTATAAACTCAAGCACACAGCCATAGACAAACATTGGCAGGAGAATGGGTCATACTGAAGAGCTCAGCGACTTTCAACTTGGCACCGTCATCGGATGCCACCTTTCCAACAAATCAGTTGATCAAATTTCTGCCTTGCGAGAGCTGACCCGGTCAAATGTAAGGGCTGTTATTCTGAAGTGGAAACATCTCGGAGCAACAACAGCTCAACCGCAAAATGGTGGGTCACACAAGCTCACAGAATGGGACCGAGTGCTGAAGCGCGTAGCGTTGAGAAATCGTCTGTCGTCGGTTCCAGCACTCACTACCGAGTTCCAATCTGATTGTGGAAGCAACGTCAGCACAATCACTGCTCGTTGAGAACTTCATGAAATGGGTTTCCATGGCCGAGCAGCCACACACAACCGAAGATCACCATGCGCAATGCCAAGCATCGGCTGGCGTGGTGTGAAGCTCACTGCCATTGGATTCTGGAGCAGTGGAAACGCGTTCTCTGGAGTGATGAATCACGTTTCACCATCTGGCAGGCCGACGGACTAATCTGGGTTTGGCAGATGCCAGGCGAACATTGCCTGCCTGAATGCAGAGTGCCAACTGTAAAGTTTGGTGGAGGAGGACTAATGGTCTGGGGCTGTTTTTCATGGTTTGGGCTCGGCTCCTTAGTTCCAGTGAAGGGAAATCTTAACGCTGCAGTATACAATGACATTCTAAACGATTCTATGCTTCCAACGTTGTGGCAACACTTTGGGGAAGGCCCTTTCCTGTTTCATCATATGACAATGCCCTTGTGTACAAAGCGAGGTCCATACAGAAATGGTTTGTCGAGATTGGTGTGGAAGAACTTGACTGGTCTGCACAGAGCCCTGAGCTCAACCCCATCGAACACCTTTGGGATGAATTGGAACGCCGACTGTGAGCCAGACCTAATCGCCCAACATCAGTGCCCTACCTCACAAATGCTCTTGTGGTTGAATGGAAGCAGATCACCACAGCAATGTTCCAACATCTCGTGGAAAGCCTTCCCAGAAGAGTGGAGGCTGTTATAGCAGCAAAGGGGGGACCAGCTCCATATTAATGACCATGATTTTGGAATGAGATGTTGAACGAGCAGGTGTCCACATACTTTTGGCGATGTAGTGCATGTGTATGTGGTCATCGTTGGTTAGGTAGTTATTGGTAGGCCATCCTGATGAGGCAAACAAGCCCGAAATCCTGTTCAGCGGCTCCTTTTAATGTTTAACTGATGTTGACCATGTAATCTTTGTCGGTTTGACAGAGTCGCTTGCCGAGGCCTCTGGGTTGGAGGTGACACTTTGGTTTGGACTGTGTCCAGTGGAGATCGGGAGAGTTCTTGTCCCATCACATGTTTCGATATATTATATATAATATATATATAAATATAATATAATTTTATATTTATATATATATATTATTATTGTTACGGTTCTCGGAACCGTATGCAACAACATACAGGTGTCTCAAGTCAGTTATTCCATTGGTATACGTGCAGATAGATCCCTTCCTTGTGTGTAGTGGGAAACACGGGGTGCGTTGCGATGGCTTTTAGTTAGGTTAATAAATCATTTTCTCCCCTTTTATTTATTTCCCCTTTATTTGAACCACGGTTCCTTCATCTCGCACCCTTGCCTTGCTTACCACAGCGTGACGAGCGCCTACCCAGAGACTCGTTTTCTGAGTCAGAATCCTGCGTTCACTGTGGCAGTTCCATCTCGGCTTCCACTTCCCAAACCCAGACACGTGGTGTGGGTGGGCCTTGCCGGCCTCTGGCGAGACCCCGCCCAGGAGGCGGACTGCATGAAGGTCCGGTCCAATTGGATGAATGATGACGTCGGCTTCGCCATGGCTCCACCCCTAGCTCCGTGATCTATAAAATACGAAGCAATCCTCAGAGTAGAGTTGTATGGGATGAAAAGGAGTTCGTTGGAGTGGGAGAAGGATGGGAAGATTGCAGTTGTTATTGACGGGGTCGTTGTGAAGGTGTTTCCTGCTTGGCTCTGACCACGTCCTGCCTCGACGACCCGACTGCTGGTCCACGCCACACCGACCTCGACCGGGTCTCTTGCCTGGTCCTGTCAACTGCTCCATTTCTCGCCTCTGACTCCGTTCTCTCTACTCAAGCTCCTTGACGGACACAATCTCCACACGTGCGGCTGTGGACCGAACCGCACGACCTTTGTCAGGCGCCGCACTACGGAGCACCCTTTACCCCAAAACCCTCAGGTACCAGAAACTGTGACCTCAACTCCCTCCCTTCCTGGCTGCAAAAGGTCCCCTTTTCTTTCATTGGGTTTATTTTGTCTGAGTGTGTGTCTGAGTGTGTGGCGCCTGTCCGTTAGATAAGCCGTAAGATCTTTATTGTTGTGATTGTTGCTTGTATTAATCTCGCGTCAAGTCTGCACTGTCTGCTTTTATAAGTTGCTTGCATAATTCTCGCACCACACCTCTCTCATCTTTCCCTGCGTAACACACCCAATAAACCTTTTTGCTGTGCCACATGCTTTCCCCCGCTTTAGTGTAAATAAATCATTGTAGAAATGTTCCCAGCTCGTCATTGTCTTTTCCTCCATTGGTCCAGCATGGTTCGAATCTAAGTTTAGCCGGGTCTTTATTCCCGATAATCCGTTCCTTCGAGCCGGTACGTCCTGGGCAGTGCCGCTCGACTGCATCCGATCCGGAAAGGTAGTCGGTAGTTGGTAGAGTGGTCCGGATCGGGCAAGGCGTACCGAGGGCGTGGTTCCCCGGTAGTCGAAACCGCGTGGTTAATTAGGTAACTTGTTTCTCGACAGGAGGACCCCACGCCACGCGGTTGAGGTATTGGCGTCCACGGTCGGTTAAGCGACCCACCGCGTCACGGAATTATCCGTGAGCGACGGCCTACAATTCCGGGGAGTCTGGTGGGAATCGACTGAGTTTCCCCCACCTCGTGGTCGTTCTCTCCGCCGGACCCCCGGCCCGCAACAATATATATATATATATATATATATATATATATATATATATATATATATATATAATATATATTTAAAAAATTTATATATATACACGTGTACATGTGTACGTGAACATATACATATACATATACATATACACACACTAATAAATGTCAGTGTGTGTGTCTCCTCCATAACTCCAAAACCATGAAACCTAGGGGCCTTAAACTTTGCAAGCCTATGAAGGGAACTCCAAGGGGTGCATGAGTGAAAATTGGGTGTTTGGGTTTATTTGAGCACCCCTTTTGAAGGTAATGAACGGCCTAATTTAATTATCCTTTATCAAGGATCATTTTTGGTCACCTCACTGTCCCTCGCTCGGGTATTAATCCACCATCTTTTTTTGGCCTGCCAAACAATGCCTTGATTTGGAACAGGCCGCAACGGTTTCTCAACGGTAAAGTTTATTTTTATTTTTATTTTTTATTTGTTTATCTTTCTTCCACTTTCCTAATTCATATCATGGAATGCCTGATCATCATCTATATATAACTAAAACTCTCATCTTGTATGTATGTATGTATGTATGTATGTATCTGTATGTATGTATGTATGTATCCGTATGTATGTATGTTCCTGAAATACAGCCAAAATGGTACACAATAGCACAAAAAGTTTAGTGCCAACTTACTCACCATTCTCCTGCGGTGTGCAGTATCAAGTTTCGTTCAAATTGGGCAACGAAAAAATTATTAGAAAATCAATTCCCGATTCAGTCAAGTACTCTTCAGTAGAATTTGATCAATGCAAACAACCTCAGCGGGATAGTTCACTGGAGCTATGTTGTTTTTTATTTTTAAGCATAAAATAAACATCTCCATTTTGATCTAATACTTCCGTGTACATTAAATAAAAATTGTGTTTGGAAGATTATGCACAATAATTTTTTCGACTTTCTTTCTCCGTTTTTTTTTTCACATTGACGCGGCATATCAAGTTTCGTTCAAATCAGGCAACGAAAAAAATTATAAAAAATCAATTCCCGATTCAGTCAAGTACTCTTTGGGAGTATTTGATCAATGCAAACAACTCAGCGGTATAGTTCACTGGAGCTCTCTTTTTTTTTTTTTTTTTTGAAATGATTTTTTTTATCAACCGCCGTCACAACGGGAACCAACGGGTTACGGGTCGTGTAGTTCAACTAATCGCTGGATACATTGCAATGCTTATAAATGCCCAGAACCTCCAGCGTTCATGGCTCCTTTTCATTTACGCACATGCCATAACGCACATGCCATAACCTCCCCTCTTCCAAGCCCCCCCTTCCTCACACCCTCCTATCTCCCCTCCCTCCTCACTCCCCATTGATAGCCCTTGCCCCCCTCTCTGCCTCCTCCTCACTCCTCTCTGCCTCCTCTCCTCTCTCCCTTCTCCCTCCTCTCTCTTTCTCCCCTCCCCTCCATCCTCGATCCTTCTCTCCCTTCTTTCCTCCCTTACCTCCCCTCTTTCTCCCCTCTTTTAACCTTCCTGTTCTAGTCATACAGTATGCCCATCGTAGGTTGGATAGTCTTGTTACGCGCACACACTTCTGAGCTGTCTAGCCTGGGTTTGAATATCAGCCCAGATATGTACTGTCGTCCTGGTATTTCGCTGGTAAGGCGAGGCGTCTGTGATAGATGCTCAACTGGGTGTTCCATTACAGAAGTGATTTTTCTCTTAAACTATGTATGGACCTCTCTGGGGAGCATGAATAGTTGTAACAGGTCTGATAAATAAAGGCATTCTGCCCATATGAGACAATATTAATTAAACCCATGTAATTTTCATAATTGAGAGGAAGCAAACTTTTATATTCTGGTTTTAACTCGTGCTTAAAAATATTTGTATTGTGGCTTCCATAGGCAGCTGTTTTATATCGTGGTGTTATCTCAAACGCTCGGAGTGTTACCTGGCTTGGGAAAGTGGTTGAGTGGCCGTTCCCTGTGGCTGTGCTCAGTGTTGGACCTTGAGCAAGATGTTTGTGCTTCTACCTGATTGGTTGACTCACCTCTCCCCAACCTAAAGACAAACCACAAGCAGTTCCTTATCTTGTTTTGCTCAAACGTCTTATTATGCCATTGTTGGTTTGAGTATGTAAGGGTTCGAGTTGATTCATCGACGACATTCTGTGCTGCATTTTGTGGATCGCTCCCATCCACATGAATACATGATTCAAACTCTGAACCTGAAGAGCTGAATTCTTCTGCACCATCTACCGGCACTAGTCCTTCGACGTTAAAGACCCCATGGTGTCTTTCGTGAGGAGTAGGCGAGCTATTGCCGGCAGCCGAAACAAATTCCAAATTCCTGCGCTGTCTGACTGCTGGGAAGGCAATGTCAAGCTACCCAACATAACCCTGGAAAAGAAACTGCTTTGGCAGCACCAACGATCCATTAATAGTATAATGCATCTCATCATGTCCATCGGTGTTTTGAGTTCAGGGAAGGCAAATGTGCAGTAAAGTTGCCTCTGCGAACACACATGGGTTTGTTACCAAATGCTATAAACCGTTCAGTCTTAGGGCCCACATGTGTAGATGACAACCTGTGGCGACAAACCGCACGCACGCACGCACGCACACACACACACACACACACACACACACACACACACACACACACACACACACACACACACACACACACACACACACACACACACAACCCCGTCTCTCGCTGACTGTGGTCGGGCTCATAAACAGTTAAATACACAATTTACGGTGTCCAAGTCTAATTTTTGCTTCTTGGATTGATCTCTGAAACATGCACTTGAATCATCTTGTTTTCGAAATTTGAACTTTTATTTGAATTGTATTAAAAACCATTGTTTTGGTTCAAGACTGATATAAACATGTCATTTATTTATGGCCAAAGGTATGTGGACACCTGCTCATCCAACCTCATTTCAAAATCCATCCATCCATCCATCTATTGGGACCATACTCTGTGCAGAGCATTGGTGCTGCCAAAGCAGTCTCCTTGCTAGTGAACACAATCCTGGACGGGTCGCTGACCGAACAGATAGCAGCAAGCTGGCACTCATTTTGCCCACCTCGGAATGACGAATAGGCAGAGTCAACCCCACCTGGTATTAATTCAACAGCCAAGGGGGATTTGAACTCAGGATCCGAGGGTCCCAAGCCCACCACCCTAACCATGAAGCTAACACTAGGCATATTCCAAAATCATGGTTATTAATATGAAGTTGGTCCCCCCCCCTTTCCTGCTATAACAGCCTCCACTCTTCTGGGAAAGTTTTCCTCTCGATGTTGGAACATTACTGCGGGTATTTGCTTCCATTCAGCCACAAGAGCATTTGTGAAGTCGGGCACTAATGTTGGATGATTAGATCTGGCTCGCAGTCAGCGTTCCAATTCATACCAAAGTTGTTTGATGGGGTTGAGGTCAGGGCTCTGTTCAGACCAGTCAAGTTCTTCCACACTGATCTCAACAAACCATTTCTGTATGGACCTCGCTTTGTACATGGGGGCATCGTCATGCTGAAACAGGAAAGCGCCTTCCCAAAACTTTTGCACAAAGTTGGAAGCAGAGAATCATCTAGAATGTCATTGTGTGCTCTCGCGTTAAGCTTTCCCTTCACTGGAACTAAGGGGCCGAGCCCGAACCATGAAAAACAGCCCCAGACCATGACTCCTCCTCCACCAAACTTTACAGTTAGCACTATGCATTCGGGTAGGTAGCGTTCTCCTGGTATCCGCCAAATCCAGATTAATCCGTCGGCCTGCCAGATGGTGGAGCGTGATTCATCACTCCAGAGAATGCGTTTCCACTGCTCCAGAGTCCAATGGCGGTTAGCTTCACACCACTCCAGCCGATGCTTGGCATTGCGCATGGTGATCTTCGGCTTGTGTGTGGCTGCTCGGCCATGGAAACCCATTTCATGAAGCTCTCAACGAACAGTGATTGTGCTGACGTTGCTTCCAGAGTCAGATTGGAACGCGGTGGTGAGTGTTGCAACCGACGACAGACGATGTTTCCGCGCTACGCGCTTCAGCACTCAGTCCCCTTCTGTGAGCTTGTGTGGCCTACCACTTTGTGGCTGAGCTGTTGTTGCTCCGAGACGTTTCCACTTCACAATAACAGCACTTACAGTTGACCGGGTCAGCTATAGCAGGGCAGAAATTTGATGACTGATTTGTTGGAAAGGTGGCATCCTATGACGGTGCCACATTGAAAGTCACTGAGCTCTTCAGTACGACCCATTCGACTGCCAATGTTTGTCTATGGAGATTGCATGGCCGTGTGCTTGAGTTTATACACCTGTCAGCTATGGGTGTGGCTGAAATAGCCGAATCCACTAATTTTGAAGGGGTGTCCACATACTTTTGGCTACATAATGCATATAGTGAACCCTCAAATACCGTGGGGATTATGTTCCGAGAAAATGCTACGATTGTTAAAACCGCAATCGTGTAAACGAAGGACCAATGGAAAAATAAGGGGTTCGGTTCCTGGACCAAGAAAATATGGAGGAAGATGGGCGGCAGCCAAAAATATCAAATTACAACTCGGTAACGAAAAAAATTCAATATTGTCCTTTTTGTGAAGTGTATTGATTGCTGAGCATTTGCTTTGAATTGGAAGTTGAAGTGATGCATTTATTTTATTCTGATTATTTTCAAAGATCTTAAGTCAACCTTGTCTTGTTTGAGCAGTTTGCTGGATTGCAATGAAAGCCTCCTGTTCTGTGTTTTTTGTGGCAGCCTTGCTGTGCATTGTCAAGCTGGATGGACCTCCCCATGTATGCCAAACTGATGAGATTGGAGAGGTTCTGTTGAACTCGCGTTGTGTTGCAAGCTGCTACTATGGTCTTCCTGGAATAACCAAGACAACTTTTGAGGTAATATGATGGTGGATCTTGTATGAAACCAGACTTGTTGATGTATTGGTGAGATGCCTACTTGCTTGCCACTTTGAGTCCGGGAGGTGGGCGGTTCGAACCCCGGTCAAGTCATCTCAAAGACTTTAAAAATGGTATGTGCTGCTTCCTTCTTGGCTCTCAGCATTTAAGGAGGAAAGAGCATGAACAAACAACCACAGGTTGGCTATAATTGCACAAGATTTATGGGCCTAATGGCCTCCTCCTACATTGAAATTCCTTGCAAGGGGTTTTATAATTCTTGGAACCAGAATCAGATTATGGTCTCTGCATCCCCTGTTCAAATCTACATCATGATGGTTATTACCTTTCCTCCCCTCCATCCCTCGCCACCCGCTTTTCTTCTGCCGTCAAAACTAAAATTAATTTAGCTTTCATTAAATCCTTTGCACTGTCACTGTCATTATCAACAAGAACAAGAATAGCTTTGCATTACATGTCCCTTACCAGTGCCAATAAATGTTCGAGAGATAATAATTCAGCATCAGGTAGGGGACCATGCACCAGAGCAGCGCATTGCTGCATTCACTTTCTGCCGGTTCTCCAGGGGCCTCCATCTGGCCATCCCCCAGCCAGATACCTGGCCCATCCCCATCTCCTTGAGATGGTGATCAACCTGCTGCAACCACGAGGCACATGGTCGGCCTGTTGGCCTCCTCCACTCGTGAGGCTCCCTCGCTGAGAGAATCTGGTGAGCAGGATCGGCGTCAGGAAAAAGAGCCACATGTCCACGTAGCCGCAGCTGATGCTCACGGACTATGCAGGTAACAAATCTCTTCTGAGACTCAGCAAATGCTTGTTGGCCACACAGTCTGACCAGCGATAGCCAAAGATTCTCCGAAGAGACCTGGTACTGAAAGAGTTCAGTCTTTGTCTCACTCAGATCCTTGGTAATAGTCAGTCTCACATCCGTAGAGCAAGACTGGAAGTACCAAGGATTTAAAGACTCAGAATTTATTCGTCCTGCAGAGGCACCGACATCGCCACACCCCATGATCCAGTGAATCCATGACTCCCCAGACCCGACCCAGATGTCTATTGACCTCTGACTCACAAACATTGGAGCATGAATATCACTGCCAAGGTAATTGACACACCTCTGTGACCTCAACATCCTCGCCACAAACAGGAACTGACAAGATAGCAGCACATGCAATATGTAGTTGAAAGCCTGGATCTTGGTTTTGACCCAGGAAACCCATAACCTCAGTGGCTCCGACTCCTCATTCAGCACCTCGGGGGGGGGGGGGGCATTAAGATATCCAGCATCTCCACAAAGATGACTGCATCATCTGCGAAATCAAGGGCCTGACATTCCCAAAAGATGCACCGCTGCTCAATTTCTCCAACATTCTCCCCAGAGTCCAGTTCATACAAGCGCTGAAAAGTGTAGGAGCCAGTACACACCCTTGGTGAACTCCAGTGACAACTGGAAATAAGTAAGAGATGGAACCATCACATCTCACAGCACTATCAGTACCAGAGTGGAGTTCAGCCATCAGATCGATCACTTTTGGTGGCACCCCATGAAGATCGAGAATCCTCGGGAGGGCATCCCGATTCACTGAATCAAACGCTTTGTGGAGATCAGCATAGGCTGTGAGCAGCCCCTGTTGAAAGTCTCACCTGTGTTCGGTGAAGACCCAAAGAGCAAGGATACGGTCAATCGTTGACCTCTTCGGTGTGAAGCCTGACTGCTCTGGGTGTTGGTGCTCAAGGAGATGGTGGCGAACCCTCTGAAGAATTCTCTGAGCAAAGACCTTGCCTGGCACTGAGAGCAGCATCACCCCTCAGTAGTTGTTGCAGTCCTGGCGATCACCCCTCCCTTTCCAGAGGGGACAACAAGGCCAGATCATAGAAATATATATTTTATTTTTATATATGAGGCGCCGCGAGGAGGAGTGATGTAAGGGCCACATCGGCCATTTTGGAGTTAATGCCATATAGCACTATTTTAACCCTTCCCCTATCATCCGAGCCTATCATCATCATATCATTAAAAAATGTCGCTTGCATCACTCCTCCTCGTGGGGCCTCAAATGTATATATGTATGTATATATATATATTGGACATGCTGGTGTTTAACACAGAATTTCTGGTGGCCATCTTGGAGTATGTGTGATGATGGCACCTTCCAGGCAGTCGTGGGGCAGAATGTTTTGCGATTATCTGCACAAACTACCAAACCGTGGAAAAATACCACGGTCTAAGCTTCCACAAGTGAGTAGTGATCATTCATAATTTCTGTGATCCGTATTCAGCCGAATACCCCACCACCACTTGAGTTGCATGATTTATTCAGCGAAGTAAATCAGCCTTGCTTTGTCAGTGGCTTACAACTAGGTAGGCCTAGCGGCGATTATTGTTAACATTACTGATTGTATATAAGCCAGTGTGACTGTGTTTGTCTTTGATTTGTTTGGGACTGATGGTGGGTGGAATCAGGGCAGATGAGAGGGTGGTGGTGGGGTGGAGTGAAGGTCGCTGACCCAGGGTCCATTGAGGGTCCCGAGCTTCTCCTGTAAAAAAAAATTTTTTACAACAGTATAGCGAAACACCTCGCCGGCTTGTCCTCACTTCCTCATCTTTACATGATTGATGAGTCATGGCCAGTGAAAGATCACGTTATGTTTTGTTTGAAGTCTCATGTTCTTGCGGGGTTGGTCAGGGGACGTTTGGCTCAAGTCTTTCACAAACCGGCTGGTCAGGCGTGTGACGTTCGACAAAGGTTAGGACAGGAATTTGTAACTTGCCCAGATTGCCGGCAATATCTTGCCGACTCTTCGTGAAGGGCGTCGTGGGATATTTAACATCCACCAACTAATGTTAGTGATGGTATGCCCAGTTTAACATCCATCGGAGGGACGGCACACACATTGAAGAATCACCCAGTCTATAAAACACTGGAATGACAGCTTATAGCTGTGTTGCGATTGGAACCCAGGCAAGAAAAGCAAGAGCAGCACCGGAAGCGGCTGCTGACACATAGACAGACACAAACTTCAACTTGTATAATGGATTTATTCGTCCTTTATTTATTTACTTTTTGACAACTGTGAACTAAAAAGGCTGCTGCTGTGATTTTGCTTTGTTTATGGGCTTGCAGCTCTTCTAATTTAGGATCTTCAGTAAAGAAATTAATTTTAATAAGTTACAAAGGAGAGAGAAACGAGCGAAAACCCTGCTAGGTATGGCAGTTCGAATCGAAGGCCATGGCTGTCTTGCAACTCATGGGACTGCAGTATTATCTGTGGCCCCTCAACCTCAGGACCGGAGGTCGGCTAAACGTCCAAGGAGTTCCTTTGTGATAAACCCAGACCCCGGATCCACAACAATATATTGTAAGGTTAAACAAGCCATTGAAAAATCGGTGGCGATGTCCGTCGGTCTGTTAACATTCAGCTTTTTTTTTCTCCCCTCACTTAAGGCCCTGTCAACCTTGACGATTTAGCGCGTATGGCTGACGTATGCAAAATTGGTAAACGCTGGCACACGTTACGTATAGTAGTTTGTATACGTTAAGAGCACGCTGGCATACGTCGTAGTACGCTGGCTTTTTTTCGTAGTACGCTGGCATACGACTTTGTACGCCGAGGTGTTAGACAATTTTCCATGCTTGAAATTTTTCGGACGTATGCCAGCGTATGACTCACACGTTCCGCATAATGCTGGCCATAAGTTGTAGGCATGTTACGCGATCGTTGACACACGTCGACACACGTTACTTGTAAGTTACTCATAAGTCGAAACACGTCGAGGTAATGTTTGCGTACCCGAAACTTATTTCTAACCTATGAGTAACGTGTTGTAGGCACGTTACGCGATCGTTGACACACGTCGACACACGTTGCTTGTAAGTTACTCATAAGTCGAAACACGTCAAGGTAATGGTTAGCGTCAGTGTTCCAGACTCTGGTTTTTTTTGTTTTTATCCCGCCACGTGGCGGAAGGGGAATATTTTTATCACCCGGGTCGTCCGTCCGGCTGTCCGGCTGTCGTCCGTCCGTCCGGCTGGCTGGGCGTCAACATTTATAGCTGTGAGTGCGATAACTCATAAACTGTTCGCCTATCGATTTGAAATTTGGTCACACATGTACCACCTGAAAAGGAAGAACCCTATTGATTTTGGGCGTGGCCGGCCAAGATGGCCGACTGGGGTGGCATCAACATTTATAGCTGTGAGTGCGATAACTCATAAACTGTTCGCCATATCGATTTGAAATTTGGGTCACACATGTACACCTGAAAAGGAAGAACCCTATTGATTTTGGGCGTGGCCGGATCCAAGATGCCGACTGGGGCGTTCCGTCCGTCTGGCTGCTGGCCTGGCTCAAATTTATGGCATCAACATATTATTAGCTGTGAGTGCGATAACTCATAAACTGTTCGCCATATCTGATTTGAAATTTGGGCCACACATGTACCACCTGAAAAGGAAGAACCCTATTGATTTTGGGCGTGGCCGGATCCAAGATGGCCGACTGGTGCGGCCATCTTGAAAAAAAGGTTTTTTTCGCCATATCGATTTGAAATTTGGGTCACACATGTACACCTGAAAAGGAAGAACCCTATTGATTTTGGGCGTGGCCGGATCACCAGATGGCCGACTGGGGCGGCCATCTTGAAAAACATGTTTTTTGTAATAAATGGAAAACCGCTTATTTGATTTCAATTATTTTTCAATGGCTAAATTTTTCAATTTCAATGACCCATCTCTGATGGTATATTTTTATTTTTTTCTTCGGTATGACGGTGATGTTAACACTTCAATTTCTAGTGCGGTTATAATATA
>CM068956.1:3341251-3360856 GCA_035128595.1 Eptatretus atami | reverse complement strand
TTTGCGGTGCTATTTTTTAGGATTAATATATACCAGCCACCCACCCAAAGGGACCACCTCAGTTAAACCCAAGGAGACCGCCATCTGGTGGACGACAGCTCAGCACCACCTCAATACACACCACTGCAACCCAACCCAGGAAGGTTAACCCATGCTTTTCCTCCTGTCATCAAAGAATGGGGGTCCCGAAGGCTTTGCCCCAATCCCATCATCCCGTGTACTGCCCTGCAAAGGGCAGCTGCACAGGAGGTACTCCTACATAGTGAGTTTTAAGTTTTATTTGCATTTTAAAATGTGTTTTGCGGAATTAAGTGTTTTTAGGTGGCCGGAGTGCAAATCCTGCCACCAACCTTATCGAAAAAGGTAATATATATACTGTTATATATATATATATATATATATATATTATATATATATATATATATATATATATTAGTAAAGGTAGGTAATATATAAAAATAGCTCCGCAAAGCGGGCGTAACCCTCAGCCCATGCATTGTAAAAGGAAGCAGTGATATCACGATGATGCAGTCAGTTAGAGCACGTTGGACGTCATATCGAAAATCAATCAGACTTCAAGATGGCTACCGTGGTGGCTAGTGAAAATCGCAGCTGCCCATTTTCGAAAGGAACCTTCCTCTACTCAACTCCAACACACACACTGCAAAAATGCATTTAATCGGACAAGCCAAGCCGTTCTCGAAATTGACGAAAACCAATTTGAAGCCGACTGCCGTGGCGGCCCCACTGAAAATCGCAGCGCGCCCATTTTCGAAAGGAACCTTCCTCTACTCAACCCCACCACACCCTGCAAAAATGGATTTAATCGGACAAGGCGTTCTCCTCGAAATCGACGGAAACCAATTTCAAGATGGCTGCCATGAGGCCACATTGAAAATCGCAGCGCGCCCATTTTCGAAAGGAACCTTCCTCTATTCAACCCCACAACACACACTGCAAAAAAATGGATTTAATCGGACAAGGCGTTCTCCTCGAAATTGATGGAAACCAAAAGTTGACGGACGCCCGGACGCCCGCCCGGACAACGCCTATGAAGACAATACCCCTTAGCCAATTCGGGCTGAGGGGTAAAAAGGTAAAAAGGTAAAAAATATATATACTGCAGGAGGACATCCGCAGACACATGTGGGCACCAGAGATGGATGGCCATTGGTTCACAAGGAGCTCCTCCACCCTTTGACTGGTTTTGTTTTTAATCCTGAAGGTGTCAATATCCATACATCCTCCTCACCAGGAAACCTGTTGGGGAAGACGGGTTCGTGGCCGATAAACCGAACCTGAAACTATTTGTTACAGGTTTACATGGTACCTGTAGCAAGTCACAGATATGATCTGGCCTTACCTGATCATAGAAATTAGAATTTGTTTGCGTTTAACGCATGCTTGAGCTGAGACCAGAAGCATATGTATAATATGTGATATTTTCTCAGTTTAAAAAGGGCATAACTCTGTGAACAATTGACGAAACACCGTGAAACTCGAACTTGTCCTGTAAGTTATCGTAATAAAGCCGTGTACCAAGTGAAACCGCCCGGGGACTCATAACCATTGACCACATGATGTCATTGCCTTTTATGCTGTTTGCGTTGCTTCAACTGAGATATTACTCATTGTTCATTCTCTTTCCTTTACCCAACACTCTGGCACTAATGTACATCTTGTAAATAATTGCATACTTATCACGAGGAAATCTCTCATCCTGCTTGAGAAGATTGAGGATATGAAGTTAGATCTTTTCTCTCTGAATGTACAATGTGGCTTTCCCCCATGAGTGGGAAAATTAATGCAGGGTTAGGTTTTGCTCCACTAAGCTTCATGTTTGTTGACAAATCTAACCCTCCTGGTTGTGGAGGAAGGATTTCCTGAAATTAGTGTTTGTGGTTTTATGGCATTACTACCAGTGTCTCCATGCACAGTTGAGTTCCATTATAATGAGCAAATATATTTTACCAAAGTTCCAGCATTTTTTCATCTGTTATCCCACAAGTCAATTAATATCCTATCGGTCGTGTCTCTTTGTCGAAACCTATGTTGCTTGTATTTGTTCATTCCCTATTTTTCCATCCTTCCTTATTCCACAACTCTTTTGCTTTATCCTCGATGTCAACTTCACCCTCGATGTCAACTTCACCCTTCTGTCATTCAGCTCTTCCATGAGCTTCAATGTTTTACTATTGACCTCCAGTTCAAGTCCACACTGGAGACACATTGGGCTGACCATCCATTGAAGTACAGCCCATAGAGTGATTTTTTAATCCCCACAAAAACGGGGGTTCTGTTCCGTCTGTCTGTCACACTACCTCCTCCTAAGCTACTGTGCATACGAGTATATTCATCAAACTAAGTTATGATCACCACTTGGCAGGAAGGTATTGGAGCAGTATCCATTTGGCCCCACCACCCGGTCAAATACCCCCAAAAAATGCAATTGCGGTTACATTTTAAAACATTTTAAAAATTAATCTTTGTATATGCAATCAACATTGAGGGACGCATGAAATATGTAACGATTTTAGGGGGTTTGACCCCTGATTCATGCCCCTATGGGGTGGGGTCCTCACAGAGGTCAAAACAGAAGATTTTTTTTGAAACTCAAAATTTGACATTGGGTCATCCCTGATGGAACGTTTTTCCATCTTTCAACTTTGCATTGACTTCGCTCTGGTTTGTTATTGTCTGTGATCACTGCTGCATGGCCGTGTTCTTCCTCCTCCCCTTTTCTGCTATGAATTAAGTTTTGAATATACTGTATATGTATGTGAAGAAGTAAGTGTAGGCGTGTGCTTTATACGCAGGTCCTAATAGGTAGATGCTGATTGGTTCAGCCGTAATAACTCATGGTTATCCGAACGCCATTGGGCGAACGCATATATATATATATATATATATATATATATATATAAATATAATATATATATATATATATATATATACTGTATATATGTGTGTGTATGTATGCATATACTCCCGGTCAAGAGTTTTAGAACTCCCCCATTTTTCCTGTTTTTACTGAATTTAGGCAGTTGAAGTTTATGAATAACCTGAAATGGTACAAGCTAAGTGGTAAACTGCCAGAGGTTAAAAAACCAAGTTGAAATTTCCAAAAACTGAAAAATAATGTAATTTCAGAGTTGTTAAAAAGGCCTTTTCAGGGAACAATGCAGCTGTTCTGCAGCAATGGAAGTAAATTAAGCCTTGAAAGTTGATGCAAACAATTCCTGCAGGTGTCACAACTTTTGTTGATTAGTTACAAACCCTCTGTTGTATAAAAGCAGTGTTGGAACAGACTGTGTTGCTCCACCTCTGAAGCATTATTGACAATATTGCACTGCAGGAGTAGTATATTGCTATCATATGGCGAGAATAAGACGATTAACAAAGGAAGACAGACAGACATTATAACCTTGAAGTGTAGGTCTTTCTTTTGAGAAATTGAAAGGAAGCCAAGGTGAGTGAGTACCGTTTCTGCATCAAAAGGCACTTGGAATGGAGGAATCTCTGACAGGAAGGGCTGGCAGACCAAATCCACAACACATCAGAAGACAAGTTTCTGAGAGTCAACAGCTTGCATGATAGGCAGCTCACAGGACAGCAGCTTCAAGCACAGCTTAACATTGGTCGAAGTAAGGAAGTCTCAGTTTAGTGTGAAGAGAATACTTTGAGCTGCAGGTTGACAGGCGAGTGGCAGGAAGAAGCATTGCTCAGATGGCAAAATAAGAAAAAGAGGCTTGCTGGGCATGCAGCACGCAGGTGGACTACTGAAAACTGGAAGAAGGTCTTACGGACCGATGAATCAAAATTTGAAATTTCGGTCATCACACAGGGTTTTGTACGCCGTCGAGGAGGCAAAGGATGGTTCTCAGTGTGTGACACCAACTGTCAACATGGAGGAGGAAGCGTGATGATCTGGGGCTCTTTTGCTGGATCCGGTCGGCGGACTTGCACAGAGTGACTGGCACCTGAATCAAAAGGGCACCACAAGCATTTTGCAGCCCATGCAATACCTCTGGTTATGCTAGTTTGGTGCGGAGTTCATCCTCCAGCAAGATAACGACCCAAAACATACCTCCAGGCAATGTCAGAACTACCTTGGAAGAAAAGAACAAGACGGTAGGCTTCAAATCATGGAATGACCAGCACAGTCTCCAGACTTAAACCCAAACGAGCTGGTTTGGGATGAACTCGACAGAAGGGTGAAAGCAAAGCAACCTACAAGTGCAACACTTTTGTGGGAACTTCTGCAACAGTGTTGGGAAGAACTTTCCGAACAATATTTGATTTCCATTGCAGAAAGAATGCCACGAGTATGTTCGGCTGTTATATCTGAAAAAGGTGCCTACTTTGATGAGTCAAAAATTTAGATTAAATTTTGTTCAACAAAACGATTCTATGATTTCTTTTTTTATCTGCAATTGTTTATTTGTTCTCTGCTTTAATTTCAGAGTACATTGAAACATTAAACTGCTTAAATTTCAGTAACAACTGAAAAAATGGGGGTGTTCTAAAACTTCCGACCGGTATAGAGTACACAGTGTGTCCCAAAAGTCTCCATATATCGGGAAAATTAACACTTTTAGCAAAATGTAACTTTAGTTACAAAACGTTCTGTACATGATTACCATTTCTTTGTTAACACACACGAAGTCGTCTCTCCCACTCATGGTGAACTCGTGTCAACACATCTGGCGTTATGCAAGTAATTCCACTTCGAATGCGTTCCTTTAAATGATCCATGTTCTGAATCTTGTGTGTGATGTGCTTGCCATGTTTCCTGTTAAAGTCGATTGCAACCTTGTGACAGCTTCCCGAACCAGCCATGTGAATGATTTCAATCCGGTCTTCTTTTGACAAAGGCATTCTTGAAGGGAATCTGAAGAAAAAAAAGAAGATATAAGCTATGTATGAAGAATTTCAGGAGACATTTTTCTGAAAGTGTTCATGTTCCCTATGTATGGAGACTTTTGGGACACCCTGTATATTATATACAACTATACATACACACACATATTGCTCAAGCCAGGTGGGACACATTTTTTTTTGTGTGTAATATTTTGTGTATTATGTGCAAGCCAGGTGTAATATTTTGATCTTATCGATATAATATAATGCTTGTCGGTCTGTCTGTCTGTCTGTCCCTCTGTCATATATCGAGAGTTGACGGAACCTCATGATTGTGAATTTCACATCGTTTCATCATTGTTAAGGTGGATGGGGGAGGAGAAAGAGAGTTAAATATTTCACCGTTTTAATGAGGTCGTGAAAAAATACTATGTAATGGTGTAAGAATGCCCTCTTGTTTTGAAGAATGCAAAGAAGGTGGGAGGAGAGGACAGAAAGTTGGGATGGGGATTGGGGGGCAGAGAAGGGACAGAGATAGGAGGGGTGAGATAAAGCTTTTTGGGGGTTGGGGGTGGGCTAAGGACTTGGGGTGGGTAGGGGATTGAAGCCTATATCTTTTTGAGTTTAAGTATATGCCTTGCCCTTATTCCCCAAACCTTAACTCTAACGCTTCTTCGGACATTGCTCCTTCAATGCCCATAGCTGGTTGTGCTGCTACATCTAATCATATGTGCAAAGATCATTTGTCAATAAATTTTATGATTCTCTTTGTTTTCTGCAGTTTTGAAGAAATATGAAAAAAAATAACTCACTAAAGCATTGTTCTCTCTTTGCAGGTGTTTCCTCTGAATGCTTCCAGCTCACCAGTCAGTCAGTTCCCCTTTGTACGTACTGGATTACTGGGATTCCTTGGCCCTGTGAGTGTTTGGAGGGAGTCATTCTGCTGCAGATCTAATGCTATGTTGAGACCAAGAATAGCTAATCTTTGTTGATCTTGCACAAAAACAAGCTCATTGGCTTTTGTGTTTTTTTTGAAAATCAGATGTTATTCATTGCTGCACATATTGTTAAAGACCATAACCTGCTTCACCTCCGAGATGGCTTTTTGTGTAAAAATAAAATAATAAATTGATTTTTTGTTTGTTTGAGATGCTGCTTGTGATGTCCCTTAAATTAAGTCATGATATGACTTGTTCTGCACATCCATTGTTATTTTACTGGTTGGTGCAGCATGGAAAATATTATTTCTTAAATGTAGAATGAAGAATTTGTCCTGCTGGTGAAAGCTGGTGAAAGCTGGTGTTGTTCTGCATTGACGGACAGGTCGAACAATGGACGAAGTACACAGAATATTGATTGATGCTAACTGCCGTAGAATGAAAGGAGAACCTGATATTTTGGGCAACAAAGGGTTAATGCCCGCAATGTCAGCTTCTCCTCGCTTCGCACGGCATACCTCGATCAATGTTCTGTTGATTTCATCCGTGATATTCTTTTCCCTCTTATTTCAAAAATCTAATTGTCGAGTTATTATATTAGAAAAGACAATTCCGACCCAAAAGCGACGTGACACGAAACGTCATGCACATGCGTCATGCACCTGTCGGACCCTGCTATTTGCGGATTTGCAATTCTTGCACCCCGTGTATTCATAGGTCATAAAGTGTGACCTGCTTCTACATTCGTGCTTTGTGTATTCATGGGGTTTTTTTATTTATTTTTACACTTCAGGACTGGTCTCCTATATCCACCTCAGAAATTGGAAATTAGCCAACATCACGGCATCACATAAACAAGGCGCAAAACGGATCCCCTTAACTGCAGCCCAATTCACTTGCTGTACTTCCAATCATAAGCAAGGTCATGAAATCCATCATCACATTTGACATAAAAGCATTGCTTTTCTCCAACAACCTCATCTCAGATCATCAGTTCGGATTCAGACCTGGTCGATCTTCCTTGGACATGCTGCTTCGACTCTCCCAACAATGGTGAATGCCCTCAATATCAGATATGAAATCAGGGCTGTCTCTCTGGACATATCTTGAGCTTTTGACATAGCCTGGCATCCTGCCTTGCTCTCCAAACTGTCTGCCAATGAAATCCAAGTCCAACTCCACTCTTGGATTGCTGACTTCATCCACTCTTGTAGTGAAGGTGTGGCTCTCAATGGAACCCTTTCATTCCCTCTCCCTGTCAAGGCTGGAGTACCCCAAGGCAGTGATCTCAGCCCCATCTTATTTCTAATCTTCATCAATGATCTCACTGACTTTCTGGAAAATCTTCTTTATCTCTTTGCTGATGACCCAACTCTCTGCCATGACATGTCTCATCCTTCTGACAGACAGACAGACAGACAGACAGCAGCCTCTTCCCTCTCCTCACACTTTGACAAAATCACAAACTGGTCAAACACAATTTTGCTTTTGTATCTATATTGTTCACCCTTTGCATTCTCCCTTACTCCTCATCGTTACCTGCATCTTACATTTGTCCGTCTTCGTCAACTTTCTTCCTTCACCCTGCTGTTGGTGTTTCCCCTTTTTACTGCTGTTCCCTTTGTTATATTGTGCCCTAATTTATTCTGTGTTATCGCTCTTCCACAAGCTGAGACCATGTAATATATAAATAAATTAAAAATCAACAAATAAACAAACAACAAAGATGTCATGAATGGCACAATACTTGCGAAATCCATTAAACAAATTTGACCTCAAAAATAATTGGTGGTTGAATTCAATGACCAAATATGTAACTCCTCTTAAAATTTCAAATCAATAGAATGAAAATCGACAATTTTAGAAATTCAGCCCATGTTGACCTTTTGGAGGATGTTGACCTCAAAAACAATTGGGTGGTTGAATTCAGTAACCGCTGAATGCAAATCCTCTTCAAATTTCGAGTGAACCGGATGAAAATAGATTTTAGAATTCTCATCTAAGTTGTTGGCCTTTGGCCGATGTTGGCCTTTTGGTCGATGTTGACCTCAAAAATAATTGGCTGGTTGAAATCACTGACCTGAAATATAAATCCTTTTCAAATTTCAAGTCGATCGGATGAAAATTGAGGATATTTATAAATCTCTCAATCTCTCTATCTCTATCTCTGTGTCTCTCTGTCTCTCTGTCTCTACCCCCCCCCCCCCCCCACCCCTCTGTTAAGGGGACTGTTAAGGACTGATGGTTTAGTTTTGAATTTAAGGCTTCCCAATCGTGTAGCATTACGAATCTGATTTGGAGTGAGCCGACCAGAGGGGTGCAAAAGCCGCTCCACATGTGAGCATGCAGGCAGGCCTTTGCCAGGTAGATAATATGGGTTGTAAATGCTTCCGCACGGTTTTATGTAGAAGCCGGCGGTTAAAAAGAAAATGTTGCTGTTGGGCGCATTTTATTTCCTTCCATTCCCCTCACATTGCCTTCCCTTCCCCAATGCTGCCTTCCCTTCCTCTCCTTCATTCTGCCTTGTTTCCCTCCCCTCACCCTGCCTTCCCTTCCTTCCTCTCACACTGTCATCCTTTTCCCTCATGCTGCCTTCCTTCCCTCATGCTGCCTTCCCTTCCCCTCATGTTGCCTTCTCTTCCCCTCATGCTGCTACCTTCCCCTTCGCTCATGCTGCCTTTCTCTCCCCTCACACTGTCTTCCTTCCCTTTGCTTTCCTTCACAATCCCTTCCCTTCCCCTCCTCATGCTGCCTTGCTTTCCCTCTCCCACTCTCTCTGAGAGAGGGAGAGGGGAGAAAGAGCGGGAAAGGGGTGGTAGAGAGAGAGGAGGGAAAGAGAGGGAGAGAGGGGAGGGGAGAGAGAGAGAGGGTGTGGGAAAGAGGGAGGGGTGGAAGAGGGAGGGTGGGACAGAAAGGAGGGAGGGAGAGGGGTGGGAGAGGGAGAGGGGTGGAGAGAGGGATGTGGGGTGGAGAGAGGGAGGAGTAGGGTAGGGTGGGAGAGAGGATGAGTAGGGTGGGTGAGAGAGGGGAGAGTAGGGTGGTGGGAGAGAGGGAGGAGTAGGGTGGTGGAGAGAGAGGAGAGAGTAGGGTGGTGGAGAGAGGAGGGTAGGATGGGGTGGTGGAGAGAGGGAGGGTAGGATGGGGTGGGGAGGAGGAGTAGGATGGGGTGGGAGAGAGGGAGGAGTGGGGTGGGAGAGAGGGAGGAGTGGGGTGAGAAAGAGGGAGAGAGAGAGACAGATGGAGAGACAGACAGATCGTCAGGAATGGTTACGACCATGTTACGGGATACGTGTGGTTGAGGTTGTTCAACATTGCAGAAGCCACTTAACTTTTTGAGTTTGTGAGTCTTGTTGGTTAAAATAGATGGTTGTGAAGTTTTGAGTTAAGTTCCCAGATCTGGTGCTGAATTTAATTGGTCAGAAATGCAGAGCAGTTATTTTCAAGGTCAGATCGGTGAAAAGGAACATCATGGTCGATCTGTTTACATTTAAAACTCATCTCCCGGACCATGGACCTCATGATGTTATGAAAGGTCACAGTGGCTCGAGTTTCATTGTCCAAACGATGGCTGCAATAATGGACAAAGGTGGATGGGTGACGACAAATGACGAACAAAAACCTGATGGAATTCCTTTGAACTTGAAGCAGCAACTGAGAAAGTTTATGTGGTTGCAAAATGGGTTTTGATAAAGATACAAGTCGCAAGAGAGAATGATATATTTCTGAGAGTATGACAAAAGGGACGGAGGTAACCCACCATTTCCCAGAGTTGCTGTTTTACAAGCTGTTTGAGATCCCGCATGTTGAAGTGGGTACGTCTGGGTACACGTGGTATTGTACGGCTTTGGCTGGTAGCCTCCCACGTGTATCGCGTTTCGATATCTAATCGTGAAAGAGCTCCATTTCTGTCCTGAGTGCGAGGGCGAGAAAGCTCTTTATTTTGGCATAAATGGCGTCTACACCATCACCAATTGATTCATACTCACCTGCAAAGATGAAGAGGGCAGCTTACTGTCAATTCAAATATTTGTGCAGTAATCAAATATTCTCAGTTCGTGTAGTGAAAACAGTGAAGTCCCTTTCCAATGAAACGAAAGTTCAAGAAGGAACCTGAAGAAGTAAAGAGCAAAGATGGAGTCATCTGGACGAACATGGATAGGATTCGGGTTTCAGCCAATGAGGTCCTGTCTGGTGTTTATGGCACTGACAGCGTGAAGTGCACTGTCTGTGGAGTAATGTTTTCGGTCCATAATGGTGGTGCGAACGATGTTGTGAAACACTTATCAAGTTGAAATAATCACCAAACTCTGCCTTTGAATTCCTCGACCGACTGTGTGGCAAAGTTTCCATTTGGACAAAGCGGGGCAGACGCAATAGAGAAACAGTCGGAGCAGCAGCTGCAAGTTAAACGAGCTGAAACGATGTTTGTGCAATTTCTTGCAGAACACAACTTGCCTTTCCGCACAGGTGACCATTTCACGAAGCTTGCGAAAAGCACGCTCCCAGATTCTGAGGTTGTGAAGCATTTTTAGTGTTCCCGCACAAAAACCTCCATCTTGCTTGATACACGAAGGCAATGGCAAGTTCTGCCATGACAACCTTGTTGAGACACTCACCTCTTCTGCACCTGTGTCCTTCGGCTTACTGAATGATGAGTCAAATGGTTGAGGGGTTGAAGTGAATAATTTTGTTGTGCAATTGTGATTGTTTGGTTCCACTGTCACGAAGGCAGTCACCAGGTTCTTCGACCGAACCACTGCAAACTATGGAACTGCCATTGCAATCTTCAAGAAAATTGATGTAAGTTTGTTTTCCCGAAGCTTGAATTGTGATCATCTGGTCTGTTTCAACACTGACAAATATATAACCATGAAGGTAAAGCACAATGTTGTGGTAAAACCTCTCGTGGACAGACAGCCTAACCTGATAGATTTGGTTCTGCCGATGAAAACCTTCCTGGCCTGCCAAGAGCAGTTCTTGCCCTTCCAGAAAGCAATGCTGACAGCGAATGCTGCTTTTCAATGGTTCACAAAACGTATTCAGAAGGAAGGAATGATCTGAATCACAGTACCAATGGCTTTCTGCTTTACTTAAAAAAGTGAACATTGATGCTGGTTGCTATGCCTACCTGTCTTCAACAGAACTTTTGAAGTTCATCAACTGAGCTATTCGACAGTACAGTGCAGAACATATCAGTTATTCGGACTCCACCACAACATCTCATACCACAGTTTGACAGACTGATGTGAAAAAAAACTGCATGTTCTTTGTGTTTTCATTTAATATTAACAGTAATTTCATCAGTCTTCACGTTTACTCTTCTAGTTTCTGACTTTTCCATCCTGTGCTTTCTCACCTTTTTTTTTCTGTTTCCCATTGTTGTCTGTTTCTTCTTCTGTTTTTTTTAAATCTCTGTACTTGATTCTGTCAGGGTGCTGATACATGCAGTTCCTTCAGAAATATTCACTCCTTGGCCTTTTCACATTTTGTCGTGTTGCAGCCTGAATTTAAAATGGATTACATTAATATTTTTTCCCACTGATCTACACAAAATACCCCATCCATAACAAGGTGAAAACATGTTTTTAGAATTTTTTTACAAATCAATTAACAATGAAAAGCCGGAATGTCTTGAGTCAATAACTATTCAACCCCCTGAGTGAATACTTTGTCGAAGCGCCTTTGGCAGCGATTACAGGTTTGAGTCTTCTTGGGTATGTCTGTCTCAACTTCGCACATCTGGATTTGGGGATTTTCTCCCGTTCTTCCTTGCAGATTTACTTAAGTTCTGTCAAGTTGGATGGGGAGCGTCGGTGAACATCAACCTTCAAGTCTTTCCACAGATTCTCAATGGAATTCAAGTCTGGGCTTTGGCTGCGCCACTCAAGGACTTTCATGTTCTTGTTCTGAAGCCATTCCAGTGTTGCTTTAGCTGTATGCTTGGGGTCATTTTTCTATTAGAAGGTAAATCTTCTCCGCAGTGTCAGCTCTTTTGCACTCTGAAGCAGGTTCTCCTCAAGGATTTGCCTGTATTTGGCTCCATTCATTGTTCCCTCTATCCGTACAAGTCTCTCTCAGTCCCTGCCGCTGAAAAGCATCCCACAACATGATGCTGCCACCAACATGCTTTACGGTACGGATGGTGTTAGATGGGTGATTAGCTGTGCTCGGTTTCTGCCAGACGTAACATTTTGCATTCAGGCCAAAGAGTTCAATTTTCATCTCATCAGACCACAGAATCCTTTGCCTCATGTTCTCAGAGTCTTCCGTGTGCCTTTTTGTCGCAAACTCCAGGTGTGCTGTCGCGTGCCTTTTTCTCAGGAGTGGCTCCATCTGGCCACTCTCCCACAAAGCCAAGATTTGTGAAGTGCTGCAGATTGTTCTCCTTCCATCAGGTTCTCCCATGTCAGCCAAGGAAATCTGTAGTTCTGTCAGAGTGGTCATTGGGTTGTTGGTCACCTCCCTGACCAAGGTTCTTCTTGCCCGGTTGCTCAGTTTGGTCAGATGGCCAGTTCTAGGAAGAATCTGGGTCGTTCCATATTCTTCCCATTTCCTAATGATGGAGCTCATTGTGCTCTTGGGAACTTTCAACACTCTAGAAATTGTTTTATACCTTTCCCCAGATCTATGCCTCTTCACAATTCTATATGGGTGAAGTCCTTGGAAGTCCAAGGAACTGTTCTATGAAGAGTTCCTTGGACTTCATGATGAAGTTCCTGCTCTGACATGCACTGTTAACTGTGGGACCTTTATACAACATAGAAAAGGTGTGTTTCTTTCTAAATTATGTCCAATCAATTGAATTGGCCACAGGGGGACTCCAATCAAGTTGTGGAGACATATCAAGGATGATCAAAGGTAATCGGATGCACCTGAACTCAATTTGGAGTGTCATAGCAAAGGGGTTGAATACTTATTGATCCAAAACATTTCAGGCTTTCATTTCTAATTAATTTGGCAAAATTTCTGAAAATATGTTTTCACTTTGTCATGATGGGGTATTTTGTGTAGATCGGTGAGAAAAAATTTAAATTTAATATTCTCTAAATTCAGACTGTAACACAACAAAATGTGACAAAGGTCAAGGGGTTTGAATACTTTCTGGAGGCACTGTTTTTCCATATATATGGAACCAGTGAGGCTGAGAGAAAGGGAAACGCCGACAGCACAAGAAGACTGAAAACAGCTTGTCCAAAAAGGATCCTCCGGGTGGCACCGGGGACCTTGAGCTGCACCAGATACCCTACATATTGGTATCCTTAATTGCCACACATTGAAAGCGCACTGGAGATGCAGAATGGCCGAACATCTCACCAACAATCTGTATTTAGACCTCCTCTTGGTTCAATAATTATTGATCATCGCAACAGAAGGTCTGCAACAACAAGACCTTGGTAAAGGATGGACCCTGCTCTGTACCTCTGCTAATCCTCACGGATACAGCAGTGTGTTAGTCCTTGTTTGCGCCAGCGTTTGCTTTGTCAGACATTGTCACATTGAGTTCTTAGTGTTGACGTTAAACTAACAACAAGAAACTTACATCTGTTTTGCATGTACTGGCCAACTGCAGCTCATCCAGACGACTCTGTGGACTTCTTTGACTTTCTGTTGGGTGAAATTGACAGAGTGCCTGGAAGAGAGACTACTATTGTTCTCGGAGATCTGAACGCGACTCTTAGAAAAATCCGCATGAGCACCATTCGTCGACACGCATGAACGTGAGAATGCAAACACAAATCCTGGTTCTTTGTGTTTTTGTACAACGGCATGATCTTATCTCTGTTAACACCGTTTTTCGAAATCATAATCCCACCTTGTCACTTTTGTTGGATGTAAGAGGTGGAGATGAAATCAGAATTCAACTGACAGACCCACCATCACCACAAGGCTGGCTCAATTAGACCACATCCTGATCAGACATCGGGAATGTAATCTCATCTCAAACTGTGAAACATTAGGAGTTTTGTGTTTCAAGACTGATTATAAATTATTTCATTGCACTGTGAAACTGAAAGACCCGTTGTTCAAACAACCAAAATTAAAACCAAGGTGATATGTTTGATGGCTAAAGAAATGGGGCAGTCGGCATCCATTCTCAAAAGCGTTTAACGCAGAACTGCAGAACTTAGCTCGACTGGAAGATGTCGTGGGCCCAACATACAAGGACATCATTTCGGCCATTCAAGCAGCTGCTGAACAGACCATCCCGCTTATGAAGTAAGTTAAGAATGCTACAGTGGTTTGGGATGAGAATCCTCAAGTCACATGAGCCAGGACGCGATGTGAGAACCTCCATCGTTTGGGAAGAGATAGAGAAGCAGATGCAGCTACTCTGAGCCTTGCTACAGTGTACTTAGAGAGACAGAAAGTGGCTGTTGATGGGGTCACCAACTCATCAGCCTCACACGAATCAAATGGACGCGCTGTGTGGCATGCCATCAATGTTCTCACTGGCTGAAGGAGTCATGATGCACGAAACCGAGCAAGAGACACACCACTAGAATGCACGATTGATATAAAATACATTTTGTGGAATTGTCAATACACCACCACCTCCTGAGATACATTGAAGGCGTCAGACTTCCATCTCCTGCGGACTTCAATCACACTTGAGGAAGCGCTTAAGATCGCTCGTGATAGCCCAGGTGGGAAAGCAACTGGCCTCAAATAAATTCCGGTTGAAGTCTTTCAAATTCCTTTTTTTGCTGGAAGAATCATTCAAATCATGAACAATGATTTGAAAGGAATGGATCCCCTCCTGACGAGTTGAGAACAGCACAAATTGTCGGAATCCCAAAGAAACCGGGTGCAACAAAGAAGAGCATCGTGGGATATCGCTGATGTTTTTTATGCAGAAAAACTATACAATAAAGTGCTGCTGAAACGCATACAACCGGTGCTACATATAACCTTAGCAGAATGGATTCTGACCCTGCCAAGGCAGCAGATCTTGGCATTGTGCAGAGTCGGAGAAGTAGCGCAAATCCACCAGACTGACTGATTTTGTGGTGATTTTTGTTCATTTCCACAAAGCTTTCAATAGTTTGTCAAGAGCGTGAATTCATCAGATCCTAAGTTTGAAAACATTTCTCAAGCTCTCATCAATGGGATCACTCCTTTGTACCATAACACGAAGGCCACTATCATGATGCCAAACGGGCTATCGGAGATGTTTGTCACAACCTCCGGGGTACTTCAGGGAGATATTTTGGCTCCTTTTCTCTTTGTCCTTCTTGATTGGGTGCTTCGCACCGCCATCCCAACTGAGGAGGATGGTTTTCACCTGTGCAGAAGAATGAGTCTCCACTACCCAGAGAAGAGATTGTCAGTTCTTGAATATGCAGATGACTTTGCCGTTCTTTCACTCTCAGCTGCTGGTGGTTAACGCATGCTCACCAACCTGGTGCAAGCAGCAGCCAAAGTCGGACTGCATGTCAACACCACCAAGACGGAGGTACCGACTATACCGTTGCACTTGGATATACAAATCACTTACAGCATACCGTTGCACCTGGATATACAAGTCACAGCAATGAAGATGGAACTGTGAGTGCACTGACATGCAGCATGCAGTTTGTTTACTTGGTTGGCTCTATTCCTAATCCACATGATGACTTCTGACGATGTTGCGCACTGGCTTGGGCGGCATTGCGGCATCTAAATCCAGTATTGGACTCTGCTGCTCTGCCTAACCAGACTACAAGTAAGATATTTCATGCCACCATAGAAACAGTATTGTTATACAATGCAGACACTTGGACGTCGACCGAGATCTTTTCGCAGGAAATTGATGCAACACACTCGCACATTCTTAGAGCTGCCTTCAGGATATATTGGCCGATGCGGATCACAAATGAGGACCTTTACCAGTGTGCCAAGCTCAAACCACCAAGTTAAGTGTTGCGAGCAGAGACTGTAACGAGCTGCACATATTATTTGATCTCGAGGGTATTGTATTCAACCAATCCAACAGGTGTTGACCTGGCATCCCACACTTTGTATTTTGCACTTGCACCTGTGTCCTGCACTTACCATAATCATTGTATGTGACATTATTTTATGATATATATATATATTTATTTTTTTTAAATACATATATATATGTATATATATGTGCCCAGACCAGGAATCAAACTCAGGTCCTCTGGTGAACTGCACCAGTGCTCTGCCATCTGAGATATTTGGGCGACCCACAAGCTAAGCACACAATTCTTCCACAAATAGAGATGCCACACTCTTTTCCCCCAATGCTTCCGCAACACTCACTGCCAACCATAGGAGTAGCGACGGCCTGGCCACGAGAGGGTCTTTCCCCCATGGGGGGACAATTCCATGACTGCTATTATTCACCACGGGCACATAATAGTACAATTATATATGAACAGGCAAACAAACATAAAACACTACATGGCCAAAAGCACATCTTTCCAAAATTGTCCAACATCTCATTCCAAAATCATGGGCATGAATATGGAGTTGGTCCCCCCCCCCCCTTTGCTGCCAAAACAGCCTCCATTCTTCTGGGAATGCATTCCATGAGATGTTGGAACATTGCTGCGGGGATTTGCTTACACTCAGCCACAACAGCAGAGTGAGGCCACTGATGTTGGGCAATTAGGTCTGACTCGCAGTCGGCATTCAAATTCATCCCAAAAGTGTTCAATGGGGTTGACGGCTCTATGCAGGCCAGTCAAGCTCTTCCACAACGATCTCGACAAACCGTTTCTGTATGAACCTCGCTTTGTGCACGGGGCCATTGTCATGCTGAAACAGGAAAGGGCCTTCCGCAAACTGTTGCCGCAAAGTTGGAAGCACAGAATCGTCTAGAATGTCATTGTATGCTGTAGAGTTAAGATTTCCCTTCACTGGAACAAGGGGGCCGAGCCAGAACCATGAAAAACAGCCCCAGACCATTATTCCTCCTCCAACTAACTTTACAGTTGGCACGATGCATTCAGACAGGTAGCATTCTCCTGGTATCTGCCAAACCCAGATTCGTCCGTCGGACTGCCAGATGGTGAAGCGTGATTCATCACTCCAGAGAACGCATTTCCACTGCTCCAGAGTCCAACGGCAGTGAACTTTACACCACTCAAGCCGACGCTTGGCATTGTGCATGAAGATCTTAGGCTTGTATGCGGCTGCTCAGCCATGGAAACCCATTTCATGAAGCTCTTGACGAACAGTGTTTGTGCTGACGTTGCTTCCAGAGGCAGTTTGGAACTTGGTAGTGAGTGCTGCAACCGATGACAGATGATTTTTCCACGCTACGCATTTCAGCACTCAGCGCTCCCGTTCTGTGAGCTTGTGTGGCCTACCACTTTGTGGCTGAGCTGTTGTTGCTCCGAGACGTTTCCACTTCACAGTAACAGCACTTATATTTAACCATGGCAGCTCCAGCAGGGCAGAAATTTGACGAACTGACTTGTTGGAAAAGTGGAATCCTTTGACGGTGCCACGTTGAAAGTTACTGAGCTCTTCAGTATGACCCATTCTCCTGCCAATGTTTGTCTATGGAGATTGCATGACTGTGTGCTTGAGTTTATACACCTGTCGGCAATGGGTGTGGCTGAAATAGCCGAATCCACTAATTAGAAGGGGTGTCCACATACTTTTGGTCATGTGGTGTATGTACATGTGGGAAAATGAGATATGTGATCTATACATGATTTTAACTTCCTCACACACTTTTTTCAGTCAGTGCATGTTTTTCCCAATGACTGGAAATAAACTTGTATTTTATTGTATGGATCTTTGTTTTTGTGTTGATCGAAGTACAAAAGCATCTCCCAGTTCCATGAGAATTCACGATTTTGACTCTAAATTAAACATGCGAGTCAATTACCCGCCCTTCGGGCGATCTTGTTCCAAGCATACAATGCATGCTTTTAACACAAAACTTTATTTGGGCGGTCTATAGGCAGCTGACAGCTGTGTTTCGGCAAAGAATAAAATTAACCCGGGTTACGTGCTTGAAAGAAAAACATACCTACTGATTATAAATCAAAACTTTATTTTTGTGCTTTGTGAAGTCTGTTTCTGGTGTATGTTCCCCCTCCATCCCCTCCCTTACCTCAAATGGACACACAGCTAATACTGCACATGAAAAGGCTGAATGCCTAAACTCTGTGTTTGCTTCTAAATTTTGTCCCAAACCCATTGCTTTCTGTACCCACCTTACCCAGTCATACTCAGCTGTCCCTGGACTCTGTGTCCTTTTCTCCTGACAACTTGGAGAGCTTGCTTTCAAACCTCGACTCTGATTCTGCAACTGGTCCAGACGGCATCAGCCCACATGTCCTAAAAACCTGCTCTGCTGCTTTTGCTCACCCTCTCTCTTTTCTATTCACCCTCTCATTTCCTCAAGGACGTCTGCCATCTGCTTGGAAATCAGCAAACATTATCGCCCTGCATAAAAAAAAGGTGTAAAAACAGATCCCTGCAACGACAGACCAATCGGCCTTCTCCCAATCCTCAGCAAGGTTATGGAATCCATCATCGCTTCCGACATTAAATCCTTCCTCTTCTCCAATGGCTTGATTTCCGACCATGAATTTGGATTCAGACCAGGTTACTCTACCCTGGATATGCTGCTCCTGCTTTCTCAACAATGGATGGAGATCTTCAAAGCCAGACATGAAATAAGAACCATCTCCCGAGTGATCTTCCGAGATCACTGCTTTCGATACGGTCTGGCACACCGCCCTTCTTATCAAACACACTTCCTATGGTATCCAAGGCAATCTCCACTCATGGCTCGCAGACTTCCTCTTCTGTCACAGCCAACATGTGGCCCTTAATGGAATTCTCTCATCCCCTCTTCCCATCCAGGCTAGAGTTCCTCAAGGCAGCGTTCTGGGCCCTGTTTTTTTTCTTGTTTTCACCAATGATCTCTCCGACTCTCTGGAAAATCCTCTTTATCTCTTTGCTGATGACTCCACCCTCTGCCGTACCATCTGTCATCCCTCAGACCAGCAAGCAGCAGCTTCTTCACTCTCTGCAGATCTGGGGTAATCAAACTGGTCCAACACGTGGAACATGTCTTTCAATCCTGACAAATCTCACACTCTCACTGTGTTTCTCTGAAAGGACCATCTGGAATCCCCCCCCCACACCTCCATCTACTTTGTCAACAATCCTCTTGAAGTCCTTTCATTGAAACTTTTGCATCTCACTATCTGCCATGATCTTTCCTGGGAAAGCCATGTCTCCAAGCTGGCCTCAAAAGCCAGTCACTGATTGGGAATCCTCCGTCGTGCATAGTCCTCCCTTGGCACACCTGAGCTCCTGACCACATACAAAGCTTTCGGCTGCAACCTGATGGAGTACTGCTCTCCCCTCTGGGCTGGTGCTCCCACCTCTCACCTTTCTCGGCTTCACGCTGTGGAAACCAAGGCATTTAGGAACATTGGTATCTCCCGCCGTGAGGCTGAATCTTTGGGTCTCTCACTGTCTCACCGCAGGCAGGTCGGTGGTCTTTCTATCTTCTCCTGTCTCCTTTCCGGCTCGCCCCCCCCATTCCTGTCTGCTATATGTCCCGCCCATATTTCCACAGGGTGCTCAAGGTCTGCTAGCATCCCCATTCTAGTAAAACTACCAAAATCAAGAATCACTGCTCACCTTCATTCTTTCATTCCTCTTTTTCCCCGCCTTTGAAACAAACTCCCACACGCTCTTCAATCCCATTTTTCCCTCCAGGTCTTCAAAACAGCCGTTCACCACCATCTCTTATCTTCCCCTATCCAACATCATTATCTTTTCTACCCCCGTTAATCCACCCCAAACCCACCTCCTTCATATTCCCTGC
>CM068956.1:3317677-3334678 GCA_035128595.1 Eptatretus atami | reverse complement strand
TGCCCGGACACGTCTGGAAGCAGACAGACAGAGACCGACAGACAGACACAGACAAAGACAGACAGAGACAGAGATGTGTGGGAGGGTGCTGCACTGCATGAGGCGGGGGTGGAGCAAGGATGGGACAGAGAGAGGGAGATGTTGAGAGGGGAGTTAGCAGAAAGACAATGTGATGCTTTATCAACAACATATATATATATATATATGTATAATATATATATATATATATATATATATATATATAAAATATATATATATATATAATATATTATATATATATATATATATATATATATATATATATATATATATATATGTATATGACGTATGTATTCGCGCTTGGCCGATATCGGCACTTTTTTCGGAGTCGGCAGATTGGAGTCAGTGTGATTCCCGACTACAGTACTGCACTGTATACAAGCCAAAAACCTTGAGTGGCTTTCATCCTTGTTTTGGGGGATTTTCAATAAACAAATTGTAAAAGCAACGTTGCATTATATACATTTCAGGGAGATGTGCATAAATATTAATCTTTATAAACAGCTGCATATGACAGGTGGAAAAAATTTGACTAATTTAGAAAACATGTCAATATGGCAAACTGCTTGGAAATCGGGTTCGTCCAGGAGCCCAGAAGGTTTATTCAAGTGAAAAGCGCCGGAACGTTTGACCTCATGGGCTGATGGGGATAATATATATATATTTCGAATTTTTATTATACAGTATATATAATATATATATATATGTCGAATTTGTATATATACATATATATATATATAAAATATTCACGTTGCCACATGTATCTGAATGAGGTAAACATTCGTAACCACGCACGTGCAATGCTAAATTAAACCCTTATTTAAAAGCTCTTGGGTATAACAGTGCATGTGGAGGTTTAAAATGTTGAATTCATGCAATTTCGAGGTACGTTTCATTTTGTTGCGCAAGTGGTGGATATTCTCAGTCGGGTTGTTTGCACATCTCCGGAAGCTTAAAAAAAAAAAGACAATAATAAACTATTCCGTCAATTTTTCAATGGTATAATTACCTTTCCATCGATTTACTTCGCCGAGACATCCGGCGGTCTTAACAGTTCGTGACAATATATTTCAAGCCGTTCGGAGAGAAGATTTTGAAGGTTTTTATGTTTAAAAAACAATATTGGCGACTGAAACCATGGCGACCAATGACGTCATCAATTCCCCCCCCCCCCTTACAATTTAGCCCAGATGACCCTCAAAAATTTTATATGATGGACGGACGGACAACCCGAAATACATCATGCTTCCGGCGACATCCGTCCACCATCGTGCCAGAAACAATCAAAACAGGCCGTTCTTCACTCTCGCGTGCCCGTACATGCGTGCCTGCGTGCAAAAAAAAAATAACTTCAAACCGACGTGCCAGAAACAACAAAAAAATACACAGGCCATTCCTCGCTCTTGCGTGCCCGTACGTGCGTGGCCGTACCATGCATGGCCGTACGTGCAAAAAAAAAAAAAAACTTTCAAACAACAACACCAGGCCTTTCCTTCGCCTCTCGTAACGACGACTGGGATTGGGGCATTGTCGTTTATCTAATAAATGCGCATTAAGAAATCGAGAAATTATTAAGAATACCATAGTCATCACATCGGGAAGTTCGTACGTTGTAACCCGTAATGGGGAACGCGGCTGAGATCCTCTTCCCCAATGCCAGCGCCTACGCAAACGTTTCCTGTCATGGTAAACCTAAAATGGCCCCTTTTCCCCATCGGCCACGCCTACGCAGCAACGTGTCCTGCATTGGTTTGCGGTAAATAAATGGCCATAACTTGGAACCACTTGTCTGATTAATATCAAACCTTGAAAAAGGCACAATACTCAGCGTCTCCAGCAATTATACCTGGCAAGTTTCCATTAGATCGGACCAGTGTTGTTGGAAACGAGCGGTCACAGACACACAGACACACAGAGATTGCTGGAATTGTAATAGACGATCAGCCATTTCTGGAGGAAAACACTCACCTTGCCTACCTGCGTCTTCCATCATCACCCAGATACCAGCTCTCTCCCACAGGCTTGTGCAAGCGCTTCCCAGCTACAAGACTACGACCATAACTATGCTGGGACCAAACCATCAACTGACTCACCACCAAATAAACAATACAAAAAAACTTTCATACGTGAACAAGGGAACAAAAGGTCAACAAAACAAAATAGAGCAAAACTCGAGGATAACTTATGGATGCACCAATATGATGAAAGAGCGTTGCAAGTGAAAGGAAATTGGTCTCAGTGGGTGTAATTAACCTGAAAGTAGAAATTGGAGACTTGAGGTTGTGATGGACAGCATCCAGGGGAACAGATGTGGACAAACAGATTTTGGAAGATACTCGTAGTTACCAATGTCAGAGATATGAATGATGATCATAAGATTTGACAGGTGGAAAAAGAAGACAGGACCTTAAGAAGAATTAATTTGACACCAATCATCCTGCCAGTGAGAGAAAGCAGATCCGAGATCAGCCTCCCACATGAATGCCATTGACATGAGAGGCTGAAACTCTGTGCCACAAGGAGTTAAGATGAATCAGCAACACTAGTCTGATAAAACTGAAAGACTGATAAACAGGCGACAACCTCAAAGGCAGAGCAAGGAACTGCACCGAGATGGCGGATGTAAGGACCCCTTCATCAAGTGCTGGTGTGGTCCAGAGGATAATGCGTCATCATTACCTCTGCCCACCGAAGGTGAAGGAAGGTTACGCTTTCACCCCTTTCTGTCTGTTTGTCTGTTTCTGTCTGTTTGTTCTGTCGCTTGTGGTACAGGATATCTCAAAAAGTTGTGGGACGATCCGGATCGAAATTTCTGTGGACAGGTTGGGTGTGTGGCAAGGATGTATTGATTCGATTTTGGTGAAGATCTGGATACGGATCTGGATACGATCTGGGATTACGAGCTTTATTTAATTTTAAAAGTGTTCTTTCACCATTGAGAGATCGGGCCAAAAACGATAATAGCAAACATATTTCCAAAAAATGTGTTGCGGTCCCGATAGTTCTCGTGGATCAAGCATTGCGTGGCAGAGTATGCGCTCTACTGAGCTGCCCTTCTAGTTCCTCATGGGATGGCAGATAAAGTTCACTTTTTGAGAGGTTTTATTCAGGCTTCACTGATGACAGCCACGCTGAAATTGAAACACGTCCTGGATTGTTCCCCTTCAACAGGGGTGGGGTGGCTCCAATATCCGGATATTTGTTGAGCCGTAAATCTCAGTTTCTAATCAACCGAGTGTTGCCACAGAAGCCATCTGACCATTGAGAGATATGTGTGCATATTCTGATTTTTAAGAGCTCTTCTGCCTAAACAGTGCACATGCTCCGTATTTTGGCACAAGCTTAGCAGAGCTACAGCCCTCTAAGCTCTGTCGGATTGTGTTGCAGCCAATAGTCAGGTCAGGCAAAAGAGCATGCAACGCATCACCGCATCTACTTCTGTCGGTTAGTGACCATCCCTCAAGCAGATGGCCTGGCCTATTCCAATCTCCTTGAAATGCCGATCAACCTGCTGTAACCATGAGGTACGGTGGTCAGCCCGTTTGCCACTCAAGAGGCGCCCTCCGAAGAAGACGAATCTGGTGACAAGATCATCGACCTCTTGGCGATAACATGCAGAGACATGACCTATCACTGCCAGGAAAGTGGCATGTCTCTCAGTGACCTCCAATATCCTCGCCACAAACAGATGCAGGACAAGATGGCAGCATCCAAGATGTCACTGAAACCTTGGATATTAATTTTGACCAGGAGACCCATAATCCAAAGCTCCGACTTCCTCATTAGTGCCTGGCGGCCATCAGGATATCGAAGTCTCCGCAAGGATGACGTGAAATCAAGTTTACAATGAGTAAGCATTACCCCACGTGTGTATATATAATATAATATATTATATATATTATATATATATATATATATATATATATGTTATTTTCCATCAAAACTTGAATGGTGAACAGCAATTATCACAGATTCCAAGATGTTTGGAAAAAGCATGCCACTTACAGGAGTTTGAGTGGATAGTGGGGGGGTGCCGGGTACGATAACGGCTGGGGCGCGAGGCGGAATGCTGGGCGGTTTAAATTCGACACGCCATTCGCGCCGGGAGGGGAGCGGGGGGATTGTCGGGAGCGGAAGGCTGTGTGAATGCGATGGATGGGGTGTGCGGCAGAATGGACAGGTGGGAGAAAAAATATAAAAATAATATATTAAATAGTGTTAAAAAATTAATAAATAGATAAAAATATAATAAAACAAAAAATAAATAAAATAACAAAAATAAATACAATAAAAAATAAAATATAAAATAAAATACAAAAAAAAAATAAAATATAAAAAAAAAAAATCATACCTGGCTGCTTCGCGAGGTTTAGGAAGGTTGCTCACACAAGCGTGGGGGCACATAAGAATATTGCATGGATGCAGCGAGCCTTCCAGAAAATCGCTGCCTGTGTCTGACAGATATTTACACCCCCCCAAAGACATTTGGGCAGTGTGTTGCAGGAACGAGAGCAAGGCAGTAGACGCCCACTTGATGAATCTAGTCAATTGCCTGGAGGAAAAGGTGAACAGAATCGCATATAGTGTACCGACAGGGATATTACAGAGGAGCACATTTACAGTTCTTGATGTCTCGTCTTGGGTTTGAATCTCAGCCGCGACTACATGTAAAGCATCTGATTGGGAGCTCCACAGTCAGGGGTGTTAATCCCAAAGTGCCGTGCAGGCACCACTGTCAACATGCCAGTGCTACTATGCATGCTGCTGATGCCTTCGCGCTGGCTTCCACTGAATACAACTGATTATTACCGCCCTGCCGGACGTAGTCCGAAACGGGGGCAATTGGAATTTTTTCTCTAAAAATAAAATCTTCTTGCCCATGGTGTGCGGTTTTTGTGCACTGAGCGTTGAACAATGATCTCGGACATGTATGGACCGATTTTATTCAAACCTTGGCACTAAAGGACAGCACATGATGGCTGTACATAAAAGCCCGTCATTTTTATTTCACCTTATTCTCTGACCCAACCCCACCCAAATAGGTGTTGCTCTATTCTCCGAAACTTACACACACGATTTAATGAAAACATCAGTTGTGATGTACCAAATGTTTGTTCACCGATGAAAGATTATAATAATATAATACCACTACTTAATAATAATTAATAATAATAATTAATAATAATGAGGGCTTAGGGAGTCTGTGGGGGGTTTGAGCTCGAGGGGAGTCAATGGCACTCCGTAATTATTTTTTTCCAAGTGAAGATTGAGTTTCCATTTAAAGTTACAAAGTTCTCCAATTCTAAAATGTAGAAATCAATGGTCTACATGTGGTTTTGCAAGTTCCGTTACCTTGCACACTCTACTCATCCACTGGAAGCGTCATCTTCTGATGCTTCTGGACGCTGCTCAGCAACCACCACAATGCGGTCAATCGCAGTACTACACTGGAAACACAGCTATCCTATAAAAGATGAGAAACAAGGAAATTAGAAATAAACACACCATCGTGTGTATGAGTACGATGTATGTATGTATATATATATATATAATATATAATATATATTATGTATATATATGTATCTATATGTATATATTGTTTACGGAAAATGCCCTTATAGGCTCACTAAATATAGGATAGCTCAGATCCCCCATTAAAATTGCATGTTTGCTAGCTTTTCGGTAAATGGACGTTACATGGGTGTCGGGAGGTGAAGATGCATGTTTATGGTTCGTACAGTTGGTGGTTGTGCTGAGGGCTTCTTCTTCCTCCCCCTCTCCGGACGATAGGCCCCGCCCAGTCGGCTGAGGGAGTGGCCTGGAGAGGGAGGTTGAGCTGGGCGGGAGAGTTGTTGGCTTCGTAAAGGGGAGGAGCCAGTGGCTCGCAAGGGAGCGAACAAAAAGAAACGTGGTGAAACTGTTGAGCCCGTAGGTGGCGCGATCGCTGTACACGGACAGCTGTTTCTGTTTTTCGGTGAGGAACGAGCCGATAAGAAGCGGAAGGCAACAGAGAAACGACGAGTGCGAGTCGCGCATCTGCTTGGATGGCAGGGCTTCGAGGCGAGCGAGAAATAAGAAAGGCAGTGGTGAATCGGCCGGGAGAGAAAAGGTGGAACTGGAAACGGACTGGTGGGAGTCGTTGATCTCTGTGTAGGGGACGGCTGTGTCTGTCTGCGATCCGCTTCGTGAAGGAGGCAGGAGAAATGACTAGAGGCTGCCTGCACGTCGAGTGGCATCGACTTTCATGAGAAGGTCCTCGACACATTCGTCGATCGCCTGCCGGAGCCCAAACACCTCGGTTTGGCCTTGCTGGTGAACAGGCCAGGCCTGGATTTGTATGCTGCGACCTTGTGAAAAACCAGCTGGAGCATACCACCGTGGATCTTTCGCCTCTGGTGAACAGTCGACCTCGCGGGTCTGAACGCGCGAGAGTTGCGTGCGTTGAGTCTGCGCTAAAGGGCGAGCGCCATTTTGCCAACGCGGCGTGTTCGAGCCTGGGGGCTCGAATCCGTGGACATCCGGCTTGTATACGAGCGGACATTGTGCTTTTGACACTTTCCTCTCGTCCATGAAACATCACCAATTACTCTGTCTTGTTTGATGACTGTCTGTCTGTCTTGTCTGCATGTTGTTTAAGGCATTATCTCGGTAGGGACCCTTCGAAACCTGTAATCCGTAGTTCCCTAGTAGAAGCGGTTTAAAGATGTTAATAAAAACATTGTCATGAATATTTTGCTTTGGTTTTTTTTTGTTGGTTCCCTGAGGTTCCCCAATAATCTGGTTGTTCGTATGAGTTGCCGCTATGGATTAATTCGTGTCGCGTCGTGGAACGTCCGTTCGATTGGTATATAAAACCAAAATGGTTCAGGACTGCCAGAAAAACGTCAGCATCTGGACAAAACCAGTCTGTAACGGGGTTCTATTTCCAACTGGTAAGGTCCAGGATTACGTGGTATCGCGATTGAAGACGCGTGACCCCGAGGCCTGTGCCGAGACCAGCGGCGTTATAAACCCCGGAGACGGCCGGAGTGGTTGAGAACCCTCCGTCGCTGATCCTTAACAATATATATATATATATATATTATATGTATATGTATATGTTATAGGTAAGTATATGTATATGTATATGTATATAATATATGTATTATGTATATATATATGTATATGCAATATGTATATATATTATATATATAATATATATATGTTATAATAAATATATATATATATATATAATATACATATATATATGTATATATTTCTTCTTCTTCTTTCGGCTGCCCATTAGGGGGTCGCCACACGGATCATCCGTTATGATCCGCATACTGATTTGCACAGGTTTTATGCCGGATCCCTCCGACGCAACCCTGGTCTGCCTCTTACGACACAGGATTAAGAATTTGGGTTTCACCAGATTCCGGGCTGCCCTCAACCCTCTCATAGCGCGGCCAGTGCAGACTTCCCGTCCTCATAAGCGATCCTCCAACCCAAGCCTCGAGCTAGCCGATTACAGCGCACGCCACTACGCCCATATATGTATGTATATATATATATATACATAACATTATATAAGATAATAACATATACAGATATAACATATACTACATTATATATAATAATACATATACATATATATATACAATATACATAACATATATTATTATACATATACATACATATATATATTATATTATACATACATAATATATATATACCTTATACATATATAATATATACATATACATACATATATACAGTACTGACAAAAGTTTGGGATTTTTCCAATGAATATTTCATACTTCAGGTCAATTCTAAAAAGTGTTCAAACAGTCATACGTGTTTTTATCGAAATTGAAGCCCTATATAAATGTGTGTGAAACCAAATTGCTTACATAATATAACAAGAAGTGTATTTTATTAATATCAGTCAATACTTTGTGTGTGCTGTCCTTTGCTTGTGTGTCAGTGCCATCCATCTACCCATGCATCCGCATAGGACTGAACACTCTTACAGAATATTTTGCCAAATATACTGATTTTTGGTTACCATGAAGGATCGCGTAAGAGCTAATACACAGAAACACATAACAAGCAGGAAACAAGGACGACGGGAAGAGGAGCACAAAATAGTGGCAACAGAGATAATTAGAGTTTCTGTGGAAGAAGGAGAGGATGGTGTGGGGAACATGGGGTAAACAAATGGAACTGCAGGGGACTTCAGGAAGGATACCAGGCAATTGAATGAGGGTGGGTTTGGGTGTGGCTTATACGAGGGGTAGAAAAAGGTAATTAGGTGTTTGGATGGGGGAGATAAGAGATCGGTTGGTGACAGGCTGTATTTGAAGACCGGAGGGGAATGGTTTGATGAAGAGACTTGTGGGGTAAATGTGCGAGGATAAAAGAGGAAATGAAAGATGGAAGGGTGAGCAGTCATCTCTTGATTTTGCGCTAGTTTTACACGTAGGGGTGTGCAGGAACTTGAGCCCTGGAAATATAGGGGACAGATATCAGACAGAGCAGGGGGCAGGAGGAGGGCGAGCCCGGAGGAGAGAAGGGCAGAAGAAAACACGATCCTGCCTAGCAGGTGAGAAGTAAAGAGACCCACGATCTAGCTTGACTCCGCGGGAGATACCAATGTCTCTATGCTCTTTGGTTTCCAACAGCGTAAGGGCCTGAGAAAGGTGGAGAGGGTGGAACACCAAACACAGAGGGCGAGAGCGTCTCCATCAGCTTGCAACCAGAACTTTGTAGTGGTTCAGAGCTGCAGGTGTGCCAAAGGAGACTTTGGCAGACTTTGAGGATCCCAATCAGGTGACTGCTTTGTGAGGCCAGCTTGAGGAGATGATGGCTTTCGCCAGGAAGATCTGGCATATTTGAAAGATCGAAAAGCTTTATGAAAGGACTTCAGGAGCGATTGTTTGACAACAGTAGATAGGAAGGTGTGCGCGTTACCAGATGGTCCGTTTCGGAAAGAGAACACAGTGAGGGTTGTTGAGATTTTGGTCAGGATTGAAGATATGATTCCAACGTGTTGGACCAGTTGTGATTTTATCACAGGTCTGTAGACCGGGTGAAGACAGCTTGCTGCCTTCAGAGGATGAAGATACACAGATAGGTGGCAGAGGATCGATCACAAAGAGATAAAGAGGATTCTTCCAGTGAGTCTGGACGATTTGTGAAACAGAAAAAGACAGGGCCCAGAACGTGCCTTGAGGAACTCCTAGGCCTGGATGGGAAGAGGGAGATGAAGAATTCCCATTAAGAGGCCACTGCGTGGCTGTGACACGAGGGAAGTCATGCGAAGCCATGATGTGAGATTGCCTTGGATCCCATAAGAGAGTTTTGTGAACAGCGGGATGCCAGACCAATATTTTGAAAGCTCGCGATATGTATAGGGAGATGGTTCTGATCTCATTGTTGGCATTTAGGACTCCATCCATTGTTGGAAAGTCGAAGCGGCATGTCCCAGGGTTGAAGTGACCTGGTCTAAATCCAAATTGATGTCAGAAATCAAGCCATTGGAGAGAAGAGGAATTATTCGGAAAGCGTGATGGATTCAGAAGCTTTCTCGAATATGGGAGCAGGCCGATTGGTCTGTTGTTCAGGGATCGTTTTTGCACTTTTTTATGCAGGGCGGTACAGCGTTGCTGATTTTCAGCAGATGGCAGATGTCCTGATAAAAGAGAGGGTGAAATAAATAGAATAGAGAGAGGGTGAAGCAAGAGCGGAGAGCAGGTTTTTGGGACATGTGGGCAAATTGCCGTTTGGACCGGTTGCAGAATCGGAGTCGAGGTTTGACAGCAAGCTCTCCACCTTGTCAGGAGAAAGGACACAGATTCCAGAAAACAGCTGGGTGTGACTGGGTAAGTGAGTACAGAAGCGATGGGTTTGGAACACAATATTAGAAGCAAACACAGAGTTCGCATTCAGTCTTTTTACGTACAGTGTCAACGCAGCCATTTGAGGTGAGGAGGAGATGGAGGGGGAGCATACACCAGAAACAGACTTAACACTAATGCCACCAGATTTGGAGGAGGGAGTCAGTTTGAGAGTTCAGGATTGAGATGAGAAATATTTTGTTTTCTAGCTTCCCTCGGGTACACACACACTTGTTCCAAGCTTTGGGGAAGGAACAGAGATTGCCATCGAGCTGGATTTACGAAAAATCTCAACGAAAGGAATCTCACTAAAACACTCGAGTACATTCCACAGATCTGGAAGGTTAGTTAGGTTCTCTTATTCTTCTCTGTTTCAAGGTAAAATTGTCTTCTCTGTTTCCAGGTAATTTAATATGCATCGATGGAATTAATGTCCAGACTCTGGGGTGGTAATTCTAAACTTGGAGCACACCAGTTTGTACCCTGTTTTCTAAGTGCTGTTTTATTATCTTGGAAATGTGTTGGATCATTATCTTGTTGTTAATGATCCAAAACATATCATGTTGATCATTATCATTTCCAATGTTATCTGTTGGAAAATGAATCCTCTTCCGATTAAACTATTTTACACTGTGAAATGCATGGTGCTGCAGTATCTGCTTGTACTTCTCTTTCGTTAGCGTCCCATTTATTTTAAACAAGGTTCTCCACACCAAATGCTATGAGCATCAACCCACAGACAGCCCCTCGTGTTTAAACAGGAGGCTGCAAACATTGTGTTGTTGAAATGTTCTCCATGCCTTTGAATATGAACTGGCATCTCTTAGATCCAGAAAGTTCAAACTTCGATTCATCAGACCAGAGTATCGGATTCCACTGTTCAGTGCCCGATCTTGTTTTGCCTTGCAAATTTAAGTGTTTTCACCTTATTCTTTGATCTCAGTGGTGGTTTGTTTGCTGCAACTCTGCCATGAGACGTGCTACAATCAGCATCCTGCACCACAGTGGTGTTATTTTCAGCCTGCTCTCATTTCATTTGTCAGCTGCAAACTTGATTTTTCTTCATCGCATAAGCTGAGCAACTTCAAGTGCTTATCTTGCCTTAGGGAAGTTTCTTCTGGGTTTCCTGGTCTTTTCTTGTCTTGCACCGAGCCAGTTTCTTGCACGCATTGCAAAGTGAAAACTCTACCATTGGAGAGATCTTAACTTCTGATATTATTGTGTACCCCTTCTTCGCAGAGTTTGGGTCTCGCAGAGTTTTTGGGTTTTACGCTGCTTGCTTCGTGGACCATTCTGAACTCACTCAATGACTTTCAAGCAAGAGAAAAAACGGAATGAAAAGTAATTTCACATTTTCACTATTTTAAACCTTTATTGTAGTCTCTTCAAATTTGAATTAATGTAGTTGGTGTTGATTACTCAAATATTTATGATTATTAATGGGACAAAATCCACAAACTGGTTCCTGCATAATTCAATTGTGGGAAGTGATATTACAAGCACATGACAACACTAGAACGGCACTCAGTCGAGTTCATACTTCTGCCAGGATGAACAGTTTATGTTTTGTTATCCCACTGATAGGCTGATCTGGATCCGAACCTGAACCAAAATCAAACCAGCTTGTTCTTGTCACCTAGCCAACTCATCATCCCACAGTTTAGTCCGAATCCGTCGATAACTTTTTGAGATATTCTGTTCACAGACAAAACTGGCAGACAGACAGACAGACAGGGGCAAAAAACAACCACACCTGAGTGGCAGAGACAATTCAGAGATATAATTCAAACTCAGCGGAGGCGACGATGGTTTGCGGGCATTATTGAACCAATTGCCACGATATGTACAATGAGTTAGTGGAAGCTTTGAAGAAGCCCTACCGTAAAACCTATTCTCTTCCATCAAAATTGACCAAATCAAATCGGATTTTTTTTTATATGTTGTACTTATGGACATACTCACAGCTTCTAGGAAATGAAATTGCGAAGAAAAATCGAGAAATAAAAATAAAAAATTATAAAAATAATTAAAAAGTTCAAGTGGCGTGGCTCCGCCCACAAGGGGCGTGGGACGCCCCTCAACAAAAAAGACACAACTAGACCATGATATCTAGCTGTGTCCAAGTTTCATCAAGATCGCATTCAAACGCACGGAGCTATGCTCTGGAGAGATCACAAACAGACAGACAAGCTGGTAGGCGACATGGATGTTGCTATATAATTGCATTACTAGTCATACAGTTTTTGAATGGATCGGGCTAAAAATTTTTGACAAAGAGGTTGATTATAGTGCGCATAAAAGCGCGGAAGCCGATTTTTGATTTCAAAATAATATATTTTTCGGATTTTTCAAAAAATTTCAAAGTCCGTTGGGAGGCAACGTGGCGTACATAGCAACGGTGCTCAAAAGCATACAACTTTGATCCTGGGTATGAACCTACCAGTCAAGTTTCATCAAAATCGGTTGATCCTCTGGCCTCCAGAGCTGTCCATTACATACAAACAGAAAGCCGGTAGGCGACATGGGTGGTCGCTAGACTAGGCAAATTTGAATATGTAGATAAGAGAACACATCAGATGGCATTTTTGCCATTCGTTGTTCCATATAGGAAACATTGATGGACAAACTGTCCATTTCATCATTTGTTTTCGATTCCCAAACCCTACGTTAGGGAATCCCAATGCGAACGTTGGGGTGAAAACATATAGTAATATAATTGCGCTACTAGTCATACAGTTTTGACGGATCGGGCTGAAATTGTTTTGACAAAGAGGTTGACTATAATGCGCATAAAAGTGCGGAAGCCGATTTTTGATTTTCGCGAAAAATATATATATATATAATATTTTTCAATAATTTCAAAGTCCCTTGCTAGGCAACGGTGGCGTCCATAGCAATGGTGCTCAAAGCATACAAAACTAGATCCTGGTATGGAAACCTACCAGTTAAGTTTCATCAAAAATCGGTTGACTCCTCTGGCCTCCAGAGCTGTCCATTACATACAAACAAACAGGACAGACGGAAAACCTGAGACTAAGGGTAGTCTAGCGACCACCCAACAGACATACAGACAGACGGAAAACCTGAGAAAAAACGGTAGTCTAGCGGTCCACCAACAGACAGACAGACACAACGAAAATAGGTGGTCACTGCTGGCGCCCTGAACCAATTCAAGAGTACGTAACTGCCTTCACGGACGGACAGATCATTTTTTATTTCGTGCACACACACAACGCACGCACACACACACACACACACACACACAACGCACACGCACGCACACACACACACACCACACACACACACACACCACACACACACACGCACACGCACGCACACACAATGTCAGTGTGCATCAGTCAGTCAGTGTGTGTGTTGTGTGTGTGTGTGTGTGTGTGTGTGTTGGCGCTGCATGCGTGTGTCCTCCATAACTCCAAAACCATGACACCGAGCAGCATGAAACTTGCATGCACACTAAGAAAACGCAAGAGTGAAAATTGGGTGTTTGGGTTAATTAAACACCCCTTTTGAAGATAATGAACGGCATTATTTAATTATATCCTTTATCAAGGTGCAACTCAGACACCTCACTCGTCGACTGAGTCTTAAGGCGATTCCTCAGTTTCCTTGCTCGGGTCTTCATTCGCCATTTTGTTTGGCCTGCTCATTGAATGCCTAATTTTTATAACAACAAATCGCTGTCTACATCGCTTTTATAAGAGCTATAGTTTTCAAATTGGGAGCTTGAGTGATTTCATGCATTATATGATGCGATTTTCCACACACCACTCTCATGGACAAATTCAGAAAATAATCACAATATAATTTGATTTGGAGGATCGGATCAAGTGGACGAAATAAACTCGAAATCTGGAGTGAAATCTGAAAATTTAAAGAAATCGGCGAGGTTTAGTATTTTTGCGGGTATGTACCATTATAATCAGCTTGACTATCGCTTGCCAAGTGCTGCTTGAGTGCTAAGTCGCTTATTAATCATTTTAATTGTGGTGCATGCTTGAGTGCTTAGCCAGTTGCCGAGCCCCCTCCAGTCGATAGCGGTACAGTTATCGTCCCAATCGTGATGTACAGTCGGCAGTTGCAACAAGGTACATAGGGTAGATTTGATCTGTAAAAGGGACACTCCACAGGGTGTGTGTGCACGCCTGCATACTTGTTTTGGGCACCATGGTGGCAAAGTTCCATCCGTATTTCATGATGATGATGATGGGTGTGGAGGTTTAACTTTCACCTCAGCAGCGTACGAGCGATGATGTTTCCTTTTCCTAATGATGGTTTTTTAAAGCAATTGGTTATATTATATGAATTGGTGTGCTTATACAATTAGTTAACTGGTTTTCTCTGTTGAGTTTCAAAGCAAAATATCTTTTGATAACACAATTAGTCCAGGAGCCAGAAGGTTTATCAAGTGAAAAGCGCCGGAACGTTTGACCTCATGGGCTGATGGGGTCATCCACCACATCACAAAAATGCATTGCTCCCGGGTCTGACCCGTGGCTTTCCACCCAAATCACTCAATTAGTGATGCCATTACCGATAAACCTATTTTGTTCAATATCTGGAAAAATATGCATGATAATATAACGAATAAGTGTCTACACCTATGTTTCATGGTCAATCATTACACTGACACCCGCATTATTGCTAAGAAAATGTATAGTATTACCGTGTAAATGTTTAGTTCTCCCACTCAGCAACGCCATTGCAGAAAAATCCATTTTCATTAATATCGAAAACACTGCATGATAATATCACAAATAAGGGTCTATTACCCAGTAATCAGCTGAGGAATGGAGAATTGAACGTGACAAAGCTGACATGAATGCGTCTCCAACACCTTGGACAACACATGCAACGCATTCGCCACTTATCTCCTGCTGATCTTCATCAATGTGTCATCAGGGAAGCAGTGAGGAGGAGACCAAAACATTCCTACTTGGAACACTGAAACGGGGAAAAAAAAACTTCGACTTCAGTTCGAGGATGGTGTGTAGTCGATGGTTCACGGTTTCTGAAGCCCGTGGCAAGGATCAAAATGTTGAACTTTGCTGCAGAGAATGTGAAGCAATCTAAGACTGCAGCACGAAGAGCGAATGTGGCAGAGGAGTCAGGGATGTCTTTGGACGAATCTTAGCTGTTTGCTGTTGAGACAAGCGATGCACTTGATCTGCATCACATTCTTAGCTACCCGGTTACTGAAGTACCACTTTCCTTGCCAATAGCAATGGAACTCCCCTGAAGATGGGCAAGGCATCTCTCACAAAGAAACTTGAAAGCAGACAGGAAGTGTTTCTCGATGACAACAGTCTTCCCCCAATAACAGCCGCAGTGATTGATGCGCGTATTATCCTCCATGAAACCGTGCTGCAGCACAGCAAGTCCACATATGCAACTATGGCAAAGGATCTTTGGTAAAAGTATGTTTGTATCGTGGGGAGCAAATCCATTTAGTGCTCGACAAGTACCAGTCAACATCAATCAAAAGATACCGAGCGAAACCTGCGTCGTTCAACTACTCCTCAATCATTCATCATCACTGGACCCGACCAGGCCTCAGCGACAGAGTGGCACAGAGTTACTCAAAAGTGGATCATTCAAGGAAGAGTTTGCCCGGTTGTAATGGAGGAATGGAAGAAGCTCCAATATGGTTCAATTCTTGGAAGAAAAAACACTATGTTTCACATGGTGGTGTGTGTATGGAGGTGAAGAACAACGAGGATGATGTGCTGCAAATACAGGAACCGAATCACCTCCAATGTCGACATGAAGAAGCTGACACACTCATTGCCTTTCACGCAAACAACATTTCCACTGGTAACATTCTAGTAAGGTCCACTGATACGACAGTCTCATTATCTGCTGGCTTTCTGGAAGGTTGGGAGGATTAACATCATCATGGACTATGGATCTGGCAACCACCGAAGGTTCATTGAGTCACTAAACTAGGCTGACATTCTTGAGAAGAAACAGACTGGTATAACTGAAGCACTAATCGGCTTCATGCCTTGACTGGTTGTGATTTCACATCGTGTTTCTACGGAAAGGGCAAAATGAAGCCCTTCCAGCGGATGGAGTCAGATGCAGCTCGTGTGATGGCATTGCGATCTCCAACAGCTGAGGAGGTAGATGTCCAAGCTCTTACATCCTTTGTCTGCGTGCTGTATGGCTTCAAAACCTCTGACATTAATGAAGCCAGATACAAGGCGTCATGTGAATGGGTGGTGGTGACGAAAAGGAGCCCCTTGCCAGAACAAAGAAGATAAACTGTGCCTCTCTTCCCCATCGCAAGACACTTGATAATCATATGAAAAGGGCGCACTATGTGGCAAGAATCTGGAAGAGAGCTGATGAGACAGATCCAACTGGTGGGGCGAGGCCGACAGACAATGGATGGAAGTTGTCTCAAACTGCTTTGAACCAGACTGGTATCCAGGAAGTCCAGTTCAGAGTCCCTCACAGCCCACATGAGGATGATGGGGATGGCGGGAAGATAATTCAGTAGATGAGGAAGAGTCAGATAATGCTTGGAGTGAGGACAGTGATGAGAGTGCCGAAAGTGATAGAGAGACTTGTAATGCCAGAGGACATCAGTTATTTATGTGAACTGCACATTTGCAAGTTTTCCCATATATTGTTATTCGGTAATGGCGTCGCTAAATGAGCGGTGGGCTACACATTTACGATGGCAAACTACACATTTCCCAGTAATAACACAGGTGTCAAGTAATGATGACCATAAAATATCGGTATAGACACCTTATTTGTGATATCACGCACAGTTTTTCAGATAGTGAGGTTTCGTAATGGTGTCGCTAATTTAGTGGATGCACTTACGTGGTAAACTATACATTTCAAGCAATATGCATAGCATCAGGGTAATGATTGACCATGAAAACACAGGTATGGACACCTTATTTGTGATATTATCATGCATATTTTTCCAGATATTGAACAAAAATAGGTTTATCGGTAATGGCGTCACTAATTGAGTGATTTTGGGTGATGGAAAGCCGCGGGTCAGACCGGCGCAAGCAATGCATTTTTGTGATGTCGGTGGATGCCCACCCCA
>CM068956.1:3266561-3309261 GCA_035128595.1 Eptatretus atami | reverse complement strand
GATAGGTTTTTACGGTAGGGCTTCTTCAAAAGCTTCCACTAACTCAATTGTACATATCGTGGCATTGTTCAATAATGCCCGCAAACCATCGTCGCCTCCCGGCTAGTTTGAATTATATCTCTGAATTGTCTCTGCCACCTCAGGTGGTTATGTTTTTGCCCCTGTCTGTCTGTCTGTCTGCCAGTTTGTCTGTGAACAGGATATCTCAAAAAGTTATCGACGGATTCGGACTAAACTTGGTGGATGAGAGTTGGCTAGGTGACAAGAACAAGCTGGTTTGATTTTGGTTCAGGTTCGGATCCAGATCCAGCCTATCAGTGGGATACAAAACATAAACTGTTCATCCTGGCAGAAGTATGAACTCGACTGAGTGCCGTTCTAGTGTTGTCATGTGCTTGTAATATCCACTTCCCACAATGGAAATATGCAGGAACCAGTTTGTGGATTTTGTCCCATTAATAATCATAAATATTTGAAGTAATCAACACCAACTACATTAATTCAAATTTGAAGAGACTACAATAAAGGTTTAAAATTAGTGAAAATGTGAAATTACTTTTCATCCGTTTTTTCTCTTGCTTGAAAGTCATTGAGTGAGTTCAGAATGGTTCCAACGAAGCAAGCAGCGTAAAACCCAAACTCTGCGAGACCCAAACTCTGCGAGAAGAAGGGTACACAATAATATCAGAAAAGTTGAAGATCTCCTCCAATGGTAAGAGTTTCACTTTGCAATGCGTGCAAGAAACTGGCTCGGTGCAAGACAAGAAAAGACCAGGAAGACCCAGAAGAACTTCCCTAAGGCAAGATAAGCACTTGAAGTTGCTCAGCTTATGCGATAGAAGAAAAATCAAGTTTGCAGCTGACAAATGAAATGAGAGCAGGCCTGAAAATAACACCACTGTGTGCAGGATGCTGATTGTAGCACGTCTCCATGGCAGAGTTGCAGCAAACAAACCACCACTGAGATCAAAGAATAAGGTGAAAACACTTAAATTTGCAAGGCAAAACCAAGATCGGGCAACTGAACAGTGGAATCCGATACTCTGGTCTGATGAATCGAAGTTTGAACTTTCTGGATCTAAGAGATGCCAGTTCATATTCCAAAGGCATGGAGAACATTTCAACACACAATGTTTGCAGCCTCCTGTTTAAACACGAGGGAGGCTGTCTGTGGTTGATTCTCAGCATTTGGTGTGGGGAACCTTGTTAAAATAAATGGGACGCTAACGAAAGAGAAGTACAAGCAGATACTGCAGCACCATGCATTTCACAGTGTAAAATAGTTTAATCGGAAGAGGATTCATTTTCCAACAAGATAACATTGGAAAATGATAATGATCAACATGATAATGTTTTGGATCATTAACAACAAGATAATGATCCAAACACACTTCCAAGATAATAAAACAGCACTTAGAAAACAGGGTCACAACTGGTGTGCTCCAAGTGTTAGAATTACCACCCCAGAGTCTGGACATTAATTCCATCGATGCCATATTAAATTACCTGGAAACAGAGAAGAACAAGTTTACCTTGAAACAGAGAAGAATAAGAAGAACCTAACTAACCTTCCAGATCTGTGGAATGTACTCGAGTGTTTTAGTGAGATTCCCTTTCGTGAGATTTTCGTGAATCCAGCTGATGGCAATCTCTGTTCCTTCCCCAAAGCTTGGAACAAGTGTGTGTGTACCCCGAGGAGAGCTAGAAAACAACATATTTCTCATCTCAAGTCTGAACTCTCAAACCTGACTCCCTCCTCCAAATCCTGGTGGCATTTAGTTAAGTCTGTTTCTGGTGTATGCTCCCCCTCCATCTCCTCCCTCACCTCAAATGGCTGCGTTGACACTGTACGTAAAAAGACTGAATGCCGAACTCTGTGTTTGCTTCTAAATATTGTGTCCCAAACCCATCGCTTTCTGTACTCACCTTACCCAGTCACACCCAGCTGTTTCTGGAATCTGTGTCCTTTTCTCCTGACAAGGTGGAGAGCTTGCTGTCAAACCTCGACTCCGATTCTGCAACCGGTCCAAACGGCATTTGCCCACATGTCCCAAAAACCTGCTCCTCTGCTCTTGCTCACCCTCTCTCTATTCTATTCTATTCACCCTCTCTTTTACTCAAGGACATCTGCCATCTGCTTGAAAATCAGCAAACGTTACCGCCCTGCATAAAAAGGTGCAAAAACGGATCCCTGAACAACAGACCAATCGGCCTGCTCCCAATCATCAGAAAGGTCATGGAATCCATCATCGCTTCCGACATTAAATCCTTCCTCTTCTCCAATGGCTTGATTTCTGACCATCAATTTGGATTTAGACCAGGTCACTCAACCCTGGACATGCCGCTTCGACTTTCCCAACAATGGATGGAGGTCCTAAATGCCAAACATGAGATCAGAACCATCTCCCTATACATATCGCGAGCTTTCAATATGGTCTGGCATCCCGCACTGTTCACCAAACTCTTCTTATGGGATCCAAGGCAATCTCCACTCATGGCTCGTGGACTTCCTCTCCTGTCACAGTCAGCGCGTGGCTCTTAATGGAATTCTCTCATCTCCTCTTCCCGTCCAGGCTGGAGTTCATCAAGGCAGTATTCTGGGCCCTGTGCTTTTTCTGATTTTCATCAATGATCTCTCAGACTCTGGAAAATCCTCTTTATCTCTTTGTTGATGACTCCACCCTATGCTGTGCCATCTCTCATCCCTCTGATTAGCAGGCAGTGGCCTCTTCACCCTCTACAGACCTGGATAAAATCACAAGCTGGTCAAACACTTGGAATATATCTTTCAATCCTGACAAATCTCACACCCTCACTGTGTCTCTCCGAAAGGACCATCTGGAAAACTTCCCTATCTACGTTCTCAACAATCCCCTTGAAGTCCTTTCAATCAAGCTTTTCGGACTCACAATATGCCATGATCTTTCCTGGGAAAGCCACATCTCCAAGCTGGCCTCCAAAGGAGTTGCAGATTGGGCATCCTAAGTCTTGGAAAGTCCTTCCTTGGCACACCTGAGCCTCTGACCACTTACAAAGCTTTCTTCTGCAGTCTGATGGAGTACTGCTCTCCCCTCTGGGGTGGTAATCCTGCCTCCCACCTTTCTCGACCTCACGCTGTGGAAACCAAGGCTTTTAGGATCATTGGTATCTCCCGCGATGAAGCTGAGTCGATGGGTCTTTTACTCTCTCACTGTAGGCAGATCGGTGTTCTTTCTTTCTTCCACCGTCTCCTCTCAAACATTGCCCCCCTTGCTCTGTCTGTGATCTGTCCCCCCTATATTTCTGCAGGGCGCTCAAGGTCCGCCAAAAAACCCCTCCTGGTGAGACTGCCAAAATCAAGAATGACTGCTCACCTTCACTCTTTCATTCCTCTTTTTTCCCACCTCTGGAACAATTTCCCACACTCTCTTCAAACCAACTCCTCCCTCCTGGTCTTCAAAATAGCTGTTCACCACCATCTCTTATCTTCCCCCATCCAAAACCTCGACCTTTTTCTACCCTCGATAATCCACCCCAAACCCACCTCATTCAAATTGCCTGGTTTTCCTTCCTGAAAGTCCCCGCAGTACCATCTTGTTTACCCCATGTTCCCCACACCATCCCTCTCTCTTCCACAGAACTCCTATTATCTCTGTTGCCCACTATTTTGTGCTTCCCTCTCCCGTCGTCCTTGTTTTCTGCCTTGTTATGTGTTCTGTGTATTAGCTCTTACGCGATCCTTCATGGTATCCAAAAATACCAGTATATTTGGCAAAATATTCCTGTAAGAGTGCTTCAGTCCTATGCAGGATGCATGGGTAAAAGATGGATGGCACTCACACAAGCAAAGGACAGACACACAAAGTATTGACTGATATTATAAAATGACACTTCTTGTTATTTATGTAAGCAATTTGTTTCACACACATTTATATAGGCTGTCAATTTACGATAATAAACACGTATGACTGTTTGACACTTTTATGAATTGACCCTGAAGTATGAATATCATTGGAAAAATCCCAAACTTTTGTAACAGTAACTTTTATATATGTATGTATATGTATATATGTTATATATATATAATATGTTATGGTATATATATATGTATGTATAATGTATATATATATATATATATATGTATATATATGTAATATATGTATATATATGTATTATAGTCTATATTATGTAATATGTATATATATATACATACATATACTGGGCGTAGTGGCGTGCGCCTGTAATCCGGCTACTCGAAGGCTTGGGTTGGAGGATCGTAGAGGACGGGAGCTCTGCACTGGGCCGCGCTATGAGAGGGTGTAGGGCAGCCCGGAATCATGGTGAAACCCAATCCTTATCCCTGTGTCGTAAGAGGCGACCAGGGTTGCGTCAGGAAGGGCATCCGGCATAAAACCTGTGCCAAATCAGTATGCGGATCATAACGGATGATCCGCTGTGGCGACCCTAATGGGAGCAGCCGAAAGAAAGAGAAGAAGATAATATACATATAATATATATATATATACATACATATATATATATACATATAATATATATATATATATATACATATACATATATATACATATACATATATTATACATATACAATATACATATATAATATATATACATATACATATATATATATATATATATATATATATATTGTTAAGGATTCAGCGACGGAGGGATTCTCAACCCACTCCGGCCGTCTCCGGGGTTTTATAACGCCGGCTGGCTCGGCACAGGCCTCGGGTCACGCGTCTTCAATCGCGATACCAACGTAATCCTGGACCTTACCAGTTGGGAAAATAGAACCCCGGTTACAGACTGGTTTTGTCAGATGCTGAACGTTTTCTGCAGTCTGAACCATTTTGGTTTTATATACCAATCGAACGGATCGTTCCCGACGCGACACGAATTATCCATAGCGGCAACTTCATACGAACCAACCAGATTTATTGGGGAACTCAGGGAACACAACACAAGCAAAATATTCATGACAATGTTTTTTATTAACAATCTTTAACCCGTTCTTAACTAGGAAACTACGGATTACAGGTTTCGAGGGGGTCCCTACCGAGATATGCCTTAAACAACATGCAGACAAGACAGACAGACGCATGCAGACAAGACAGAGTACTTGGTGATGTTTCATGGACGAGAGGAAAGTGTCAAAAGCACAATGTCGCTCGTAACAAGCCGATGTCCACGGATTCGAGCCCCCAGCTCGAACACGCCGCGTGGCAAAATGGCGCTCGCCCTTTAGTCGCAGACCTCACGCACGCACTCTCGCGCGTTCAGACCCGCGAGGTCGACTGCACCAGAGCGAAAGATCCAGGTGGTATGCTCCAGCTGGTTTTTCACAAGGTCCAGCATACAAATCAGGCCTGGCCTGTTCACCAGCAAGGCCAAACGAGTGTTTGGGCTCCGGCAGGCGGATCGACAAATGTGTCGAGGACCTTCTCATGAAAGTCGATCGCCCACTCGACTGCAGGCAGCCTCTAGTCATTTCTCCTGCCTCCTTCACGAAGCGGATCGCAGACAGACACAGCCGTCCCTACACAGCAGATCACGACTCCCACCAGTCGTTTCTCAGTTCACCTTTTTCTCCCGGCCGATTCACCACTGCCTTTCTTTTTCTCGCTCGCCTCGAAGCCCTGCTCATCCAGCAGATCGCGACTCGACACTCGTCGTTTCTCTGTTGCCTTCCCTGCCTTTCTTTCGGCTCGTTCCCACCGAAAAACAGACACAGCTGTCCCGTGTACAGCCGATCGGCGCCACCTCGGCGCTCACAGTTTCACCACGGTTTCTTTTTTGTTCGCTCCCTTGCGAGCCACTGGCTCCTCCCCCTTTACGAAGCCAACAAACTCCTCCCCCCAGCTCCACCTCCCTCTCCAGGCAACATCCCCCTCAGCCGACTGGGCGGGGCCTATCGTCCGGAGAGGGGAGGAAGAAGAAGCCCTCGCACACCACCACTGTACGAAACAATAAACATGCATCCTTCACCTCCGCCACACATGTAACGTCCATTTACCGAAAAGCCTAGCTAAACATGCATTTAATGGGGATCTGAGCTAATCCTATATTTAGTAGCCTACTAAGGGCCATTTCCGTAACAATATATACATATAGATACATTATATACATACATATATATTATATATATATATATATATATATATATATCATACAACTACATACATACATACACGTACTCATACACACGATGTGTGTTTATTTCTAATTTGCTTGTTTCTCATCTTTATAGGATAGCTGTGTTTCCAGTGTCAGTACTGCGGGATGACCGCATTGTGGTGGTTGCTGAGCAGCGTCCAGAAGCATCAGAAGATGACTGCTTCCAGTGGATGAGTAGAGTGTTGCAGGTAAGGAACTTGCAAAACCACATGTAGAGCCATTGATTTTCTACAATTTTAGAATATGGAAGAAATTCTGTAACTTTAAATGGAAAACTCAATCTCACTTGGAAAAAAATAATAACGGAGTGCCATTGACTCCCCTCGACTCAAACCCCCCACAGACTCCCTAAGACCCTCATTATTATTATTATTATTATTATTATTATTAGTAGTGGTATTATCATTATTATAATCTTTCAATCCGGTGAACAAACTTTGGTACATCACAACTGATGTTTCATCTAAATCGTGTGTGTAGTTTCGGAGAATAGAGCAAACACCTATTTGGGGTGGGGGTTGGGTCAGAGAATAAGGTGAAAAAAAATGACGGGCTTATGTACACCATCATGTGCTGTCTTTGTGTCAAGTTTGAATAAAATCGGTCCATACATGTCCGAGATATGGTTACGCATGCACACACGCACACATGGGCAAGAAAATAGAGAAAAAATCCATTAGCCCCCGTTTCGGACTACGTCCGGCAGGGCGTAATAATCAGTGTGTAATTCAGTGGAAGCACGCAGAGGCATCAGCAGCATGCATAGTAGCACTGGATGTTGACAGTGTGCCTGCACGCACTTTGGGATGTAACACCCTGACTGTGAAGCTCCAATCAGATGCTTTACAGTGTAGTCCGGCTGAGATTCAAACCCAGACGAGACATCAGAACTGTAAATGTGCTCCCTCTGTAATATCCTGTCGGTACACTATATGCGATTCTGTTGCACCTTTTTCCTCCAGGCAATTGACTCGATTCATCAAGTGGGCGTCTACTGCCTTGCTCTCGTTCCTGCCAACACACTGCCCAAATGTCCTTTGGGGGGTGTATATCTGTCAGACACACGGCAGCGATTTCTGGAAGGCTCGCTGCATCCATGCAATATTCTTATGTGCCCCCACGCTTGTGTGAGCAACCTTCCTAAACCTCGGCAGAAGCAGCCAGGTAATGATTTATTCCCCCCCCCCCCCCCCCCCCCACTATCCACTCAAACTCCTGTAAAGTGATGCTTTTTCAAACATCTTGGAATTGTGATAATTGCTGTTCACCATTCAAGTTTGAATGGAAATACATAATATTATATATATATATATATATTTATATAATATTATATATATATATATAACACACGTGGGGTATGCTTACTCATTGTAAACTTGATTTCACAGTCATCCTTGCGGAGACTCGATATCCTGATGCCGACTCCAGGCACTGAATGAGGAGTCGGAGCTGCTGGGATTATGGGTCTCCTGGGTCAAAATTAATATCCAAGGTTTCAGTGACATCTTGGATGCTGCCATCTTGTCTGCATCTGTTTGTGGCGAGGATATTGAGGTCACTGAGAGACTGCCACTTTCCTTGGCAGTGATAGTCATGTCTCTGCATGTTATGCGCCAGAGGTCGATGATCTTGTTCACCAGATTCTCTCTTCGAGGGCGCCTCTTGAGTGGCCAACGGGCTGACCACGTACCTCATGGTTACAGCAGGTTGATCGGCATTTCAAGGAGATTGGAATAGGCCAGGCATCTGCTTGAGGGGATGGTCACTACCGACAGAAAGTAGATGCGGTGATGCGTTGCATGCTCTTTTGCCTGACCTGACTATTGGCTGCAACACAATCCGACAGAGCTTAGAGGGCTGTAGCTCTGCTAAGCTTGTGCCAAATAGCGGAGCATGTGCAACTGTTTAGGCAGAAGAGCTCTTTAAAAAAATCAGAATATGCACACCATATCTCCTCCAATGTCAGATGGCTTCTGTGGGCACACTCGGATTGATTAGAAACTGAGATTTACGGCTCACAAATATCGGATATTGGAGCCACCCACCCCCTGTTGAAGGGGAACAATCCATGGACGTGTTTCAATTTCCCTGGCTGTCATCAGGAAAGAATGAATACCTCTCAAAAAGTGAACTTATCTGCCATCCCATGAGGAACTAGAAGGGCACTCAGTAGAGCGCATACCTCTGCCACGCAATGCCTGATCCACGAGAACATATCGGGCCCAACACATTTTTGAAATATGTTGCTATATATCGTTTTTGGCCCGATCTCTCAATGGTGAAGAATCACTTTTAAAATTAAATAAAGCTCGTATCCAGATCCGTATCCAGATCCGTATCCAGATCTTCACCAAAATCGAATCAATACATCCTTGCCACACACCCAACCTGTCCACAAAATTTCATCCGGATCCGTCCACAACTTTTTGAGATATCCTGTACACAAGCAGACAAACAAACAGACAGACAGACAAACAGACAGAAAGGGGTGAAAGCGTAACCTCCTTCACCTTCGGTGGCAGAGGTAATGATGACCATGATCCTCTGGACCACACCAGCACTTGATGAAGGGGTCCTTACATCCGCCATCTCGGTGCAGTCCTTGCTCTGCCTTTGAGGTGTTCCTGGTTTATCAGTCTTTCAGTTTATCAGACTAGTGTTGCTGATTCCCATCTTAACTCCCTTGTGGCCACAGAGTCTTCAGCTCTCCATGTCAATGGCATCTCATGGTGGGAGGCTGATCTCAGGATCTGCTTCTCTCTCACTGCAGGCATGTTGGTGTCAAATTAATTCTTCTTTAAGGTCCTGTCTTCTTTTCCACCTGTCAAATCTTTATGATCATCATTCATATTCTCTGACATTGGTAACTACGAGTATCTTCCAAAATCTGTTGTCACATCCTGTTCCCTCCTGGATTGCTGTCCATCACAACCTCAAGGTCTCTCCAATTTCTACCTTTCAGGTTAATTACACCCACTGAGACCCAATTTCCCTTTCACTTGCAGCTCCTTTCATCATATTGTGCATCCATAAGTTATCCTCGAGTTTTGCTCTATTTTGTTTTTGTTGACCTTTTGTCCCTTGTTCAATATGAAAGTTTTTTTTTGTTTGTTTATTTGTGGTGAGCAGTTGATGTTGGCCCAGCATCAGTTATGGTCGGTAGTCTTGTAGCTGGGAAGCGCATTGCACAAGCCTGTGGGAGAGAGCTGGTAATGGGTGATGATGGAGACCAAGGTAGCAAGGTGAGTGTTTCCTCCAGAAATGGCTGATCGTCTATCTACAATTCCAGCAATCTCTGTGTGTCTGTGTGTCTGACCGCTGTTTCTCAACAACCACTGGTCCGATCTAATTGAAACTTGCCAGGTATATTGCTGGAGACCTGAGTATGTGCCTTTTCAAGGTTGATATTAATCAGACAAGTGGTTCCCAAGTTATGGCCATTTATTTACCAACCAATGACAGGACACGTTGCTGCGTAGGCTGCCGATGGGAAAGGCGCCATTTAGTTACAATGACAGGACACGTTGCGTAGGCGTGGCCATTGGGAAGGAATCCTCAGCCGCGTTCCCATTACGGGTTACAACGTACGAACTTCCCGATAGTGATGACTAACTGTATTCTAATAATTTCTCGATTTCTTATGCGCATTTATAGATAAACACAATCCCCAATCCAGTCGTCGTTTACGAAGCGAAGGAACGGCCTGTGTGTTGTTTGAAAGTTTTTTTTTTTTTTTTGCACGTACGGCCATGCATGTACGCCACGCACGTACGGGCACGCAAGAGCGAAGGAATGGCCTGTGTGTTTGTTGTTTCTGGCACGCGGTTTGAAAGTTATTTTTTTTTGCACGCACGGCCACGCATGTACGGGCACGCGAGAGTGAAGGAACGGCCTGTGTGATTGTTTCTGGCACGTGGTGACGATGTCGCCGGAAGCATGATGTTTTCGGGTTGTCCGTCCGTCCATCCATATTAAAATTTTTGAGGGTCATCTTGGGCTAAATTGTAGGGGGGGGGGGGGGAATTGATGACGTCATTGGTCGCATGGTCAGTCGCCATATTGTTTTAAACATAAAAACCTTCCAAAATCTTCTTCTCCGAAACGGCTTGACAATATAATTGTCACGAACTGTTAAGACCGCCGATGTTTCTCGGCGAAGTAAATCGATGGAAAGGTAATTATACATTGACAAAATTGACGGAATAGTTTATTATTGTCTTTTTTTTTAACTTCCGGTAGATGTGCAAATCAACGACTGAGAATATACACCACTTGCGCAACAAAAATGAACGTACCTCGAAATTGCATGAATATCAACATTTGTAAACCTCCACATGCACTGTCTATACCCAAGAGCTTTTAAATAAGGTATAATTTAGCATTGCACGTGCTGTGGTTACGATGTTTACCTCATTCAGATACAATGTGGCAACGTGAAATATATATATATATATATATGTATATATAACAAATTCGACAATATTATATATATATATATATGTATATAACAAATCGACTATATATATAATATATATATATATATATATATATATATATATATATATAACAAATTCGACATATATATATATATATTATATATAACAAATTCGACATATATATATATATATATATATATAATATATATATATATAATATATTATATAATATATATATATATAAAATTTCGACATATATATATATATATATAACAAATTCGACATATATATATATATATATATATATATTACAAATTCGACATATATATATATATATATATATATAATACAATTCGACATAATATATATATATATCAAATTCGACATATATATATATATATTATATATATGTCGAATTTGTTGTCCTTATAACCCCATTAGCAATACGCTCCGTGCATTGTAATGCAATGGTTGTGCCGAACTAATGTAAATCTCGCTAATTATTTCCACCAATCAACGTTATTCTTGATTTCATGCACCATCGTGCAGTCGGATTTGCTCTCCAGCCAGTTTGGTGTTGTTGAATCACACTCGGTACTGATTTCGATTTTCTGTGCAGGCACAATGTGAATTTTTCATTCACTTTATCTTTCATGCCGTGTCATTTCGAAATGTCAATTTTATTCACGAGTACACCTGCTCATGACAGGAGCAACAGGAAGGGTTGTTATTATCTTCTCTGGGGTATATAGATTACAGGATTTCTTGTCTCGGCTCCGTCAGTCTGTGGTGGACGTGATAGGCATAAATGTCCCAAGGATGTCGGGACTCTTCCAGATCTCTTTCAGGTTCGTGTTAAACAGCAGTAGTGACTATTTAAATAGGTAATCGTAATTTAAAAAAACAGGTAATTTAAATCATAAATATTATGTTATTATCATAAATGTTATTAGTTTTGTTATTAGAACTGGCCTGAGAAGAAAGCCGCCATTAGCTATCTTTACACGTTAATACACCTCAAAACTGACTCCCCCCAAGGTGGGGCACCCCCTTGGGGAGAGGGTCAAGTTGAATTGCTCCAACCTTCATCGTGTGACCCTTATTCCTCGTGTCAAGTTTGGTTGCGATTGGATGAGTAACCACCGAATGTATCACGGTCAAAAAAAACGGTCAGACAGAGATGGACAGACAGACACCAAATTGCATCTTTTAGTACGATCATTTTGCATACTCAGCTTCCTTCACTGTCCTGAATGTAATATCATAAATTGTCAATATTCATGAAAACCTTTTCTTTGAAACAAATATCAGCACAAAATATTGGGTAATTGAAATCCACAATATCTCTTTTCAAGATTCATGGCATTTGCAAAAGACTGCCATTAGTAAGTTGCAAAAGCGCATTGAAATAAAAGAGACAATTGCAAACGATTTTGGCTGATTTAACAAATCAGTTTTGACAAGTTAAATGCATTTACTTCGACAACAAAATGTACAATAACGAGCTCGTGCTGTTGCCGAGCGCACGTGACGTTCTTTGTACAACTGCTGGTGCTGTGATCGAATGATGTAATGTCTTTGAAATGCCATTCATCACTCTGTTATTCACACGATGGGTGAGAACCTCGACTTGGATCAGGTGACCATGCACAGATCGAAGACCATTTCACTTTCATACCTTGAAAATATGGGCAGCCTCACTATTAACCTCACCGCTTACAGTTAGCTCATTCACGTAACACAATCACCGTCTGCAATGATATCCATTCATGCAGTTTGAAAACGGGGTGATTGGTTTAGCTTCATGAATGATTGAATGGAAATTTAGAAAGTTTGTCCGGGATGCAGTTGAGTATTTGATTTGATTTCCTTGCGGTTGAGAAGATTAAATTCCAAGTTATTCGTTTCCAAGAAGGTTGGAGTCCTTGGGGGGAGGATTTGGAGATTGCGTTAGGATTGATGGAAGTTGTGATTTAATAGTGTACGAGGAGATTGAGTGGGTGTAGTTTGATTGTATTTGTTATGTTGAATGACTGATAAAGCCGTACTGCTGTCTTTTCATCCTATTCCACTTTGTTTTTTTTCCTTTTGCTTTAGTCTACATTTCTTTCTGAAGTGCTGCAGTACCGTGCCGGCACCATGCCTGATCACAACCTCTTCACTCTGGTCAACAACAAGGCAAGTCATGCATTCACTGAAGCACAGCCTTGATTATAAGGTTTGTCTCAAATGTGTGTTTTCGTCGATCTCTGACAATATTGGGTCTTGTCAAGTTCTACTGTGGGATCAACTCCGAATGAAATGGGGGAAAAAATACAAAGTGTCATGCTCGTGTTTTTGTGGGCAGGCTTTGCAATATGTGCTGTCCTTTTAAAGGGGGGCAGCCATCTACTATCCGATCTGCTCATACTTGATTGTTGTTCATCATCCCATAATGACTTTCAAAACAGGTAGATGATTATGAATCGGTACCCTGGCCAAATTGCCAAATGTCTACTTATACACCATGAACACAATAGCAAGCTCTCTTGCTAACGTCTGTCCAATACTTCTTCATCAACTTCTAATTATTCCAATGTTGGACTTGGGAAATATGCATCCACATGTCCACAGAGTGATGCCGCGTGTCCACAGAGTGATGCTGCATGTCCACAAAGTGTGCCGCGTGTCCACAGAGTTGATGCCGCGTGTCCACAGAGATGACGCCGGTGTCCACAGAGTGAAGCCGCGTGTCCACAGAGTTACGCCGGTGTCCACGGAGTGACGCCGCGTGTCCACGGAGTGACCCCGCGTTCCACGGATGACGCCGCGTGTCCACGGAGTGACCCCGCGTGCCACGGAGTGACGCCGCGTGTCCACGGAGTGACGCCGCGTGTCCACGGAGTGACGCCGCTGTCCACGGAGTGACGCCGCGTGTCCACGGAGTGACGCCGCGTGTCCACGGAGTGACGCCGCGTGCACGGAGTGACGCCGCGTGTCCACGGAGTGACTCCGCGTGTCCACAGTGACGCCACGTGTCCACAGATGACGCCGCGTGTCCACAGAGTGATCCACTTGTAAACAAATAGTGTTTTTCTTCCCCAAGCAAAAATAGCACTCATTCGTTGTAATTCTCAGCAGACTGCTGTAGTAGGACCTGTTGCCAACTGTAGTATATGAGAGTACTACTCTCTTGTACTGTAGTTCTAACTGTAGCATTTTTGCTTGGGTCATGTTTTTTGAAATGTGACAAATTTTTTTTGCCTTCTGTTTGCAGGGGGCTGTTACTGCGACTGCCACATACTTACAGCTGCACCGTCGAGCGGAGCGCATCACCACTCTGTTGTTGGAGAAAGGCCGTCTCAACAAGGGAGAGCATGTTGCCCTTGTATACCCACCCGGTCAGTGGTTTCAACCATTAGCTCCTCTATTGCTCCTTATTTATAAGTTGCCGCTTTGAATAATGTTTACAAAGTACAAGGTAAGTTATCCAAACTGTTGACAGTGGAGATATCGTATCTGCCAAGCCAAAAATTGATATTTGTGGTAAATACATCAGCATGTCAATGTTCTTGGGTTCTTGAGGTATCATAGAAAAAGAAAAATTCAATCCTGAAATTTTTTGCAATGATATTGTCAACCATGACCAAGTTATACAGGAAGTGACATCAATGCTTGTCAAAGCATTCTGGGTAAAACCAAGATGGTGACCAAAATAGTTATTACCTCCACAACTGAATGTGAAGGAGGTTATGTTTTCACCCCTTTCTGTCTCTTTGTTATTTGCAATATCGAAGATTTTTCAAGTCTATTGGTTCGTCGATTTTGTTATTCTGTCTGTCTGTCTGTCTGTCTGTCTGTCTCTGTCTGTTCGTCTGTCTGTCTGTCTGTTTTATTTCCTCCAGGTCACAATTTCAAACCAATCTTCACGAAACTTCACCACATGGTCGAGTTTGTCCAAAGGAAGAATTCAATTGTTTTTGAGGTCAAAAGGTCTATATCGGCCAAAGGTCAACAACTTCAGTGAGATTTCTAAAATCCTCAATTTCAATCCGATTGACTTGATATTTGAAAAGGATCTATATTGCAGGTCATTGAATTCAACCAGCAAATTATTTTGGAGGTCAACATTGACCAAAAGGTCAATATAGGGCCAAGGTCAACAACAAAGGTGGGATTTCTGAAATCCTCAATTTTAATCCCATTGACTTGAAATTTAAAGAGGATTTATATTTCAAGTCTCTGAATTCAACCACCAATTATTTTTGAGGTCAATATAGGCCAAAAGGACAACATGGGTCGCATTTTATTTCTAAAATTGTCGATTTTCATCCGATTGACCTCTCCGGCCTCGCCTCTCCTGCTCTGTCTGCGATATGTCCCTCCCATATTTACGCAGGGCGCTCAAGGTCCGCCAACAACCCCCTTCTGATAAAACTACCAAAATCAAGAATCACTGCTCACCTTCACTCTTTCATTCCTCTTTTTTCCCACCTTTGGAACAAACTCCCACACTCTCTTCAATCCCACTCTTTCCTCCAGGTCTTCAAAACAGCCGTTCACCACCATCTCTTATCTTCCCCCATCCAAAGCCACAATCTTCTTTACCCCCATTAATCCATCCCAAATCCATCTCCTTCAAATTCCCTGCTTTCCTTCCTGAAAGTCCCTGTAGTGTCCATCTTGTCTACCCCGTGTTTCCCGCCCCATCCCTCTCCCTTCCACAGATCTTATGTCTCTGTTCCACACTGTTTTTCTCCTTCCCTTTCCCGCTCCTTTTGTCTCCTGCTCCCCTTGTTGTGCGTTTCTGTGTGTTAGCTCTCATACAAGCCTCGACAGTGTATACAAAAATAAAATCATTTAAAAAAGCGATATAATTTGCAAAGTATTATAAAAATGTTTTTTTGTTGTTGTTAAACATAATCTCTCTGGAGCCACAGATACATGGTTCTGTTTTTCTTTCTCTCTTTTGTGAAATGGTAATGGAAGCTTCCTGTTTGTTTTTATTGTTTGTTCCAGCAATGATACTCTGCCCTTTCACCCCTTCCCTCATAATGATACTATGTCCTTTCATGGTTTCCCTTCACTTCAGATGACAGTATGCCCTTTCACTCGTTCTCTTCACTCTGATATTACTTCAATCCATTTCTTCCCTTTGAGCCCCTTTTAAAAACGTATAACGATGTTTTATAATAAGATACAAAATCAAGTCTCTCTCTGTCTCTCTTGTGACGTCCGAGGTGCAGCGGAACATGGAGAGCGAGAGCGTTAGCAGTAACTCCGCTTTATTGCCTGCCCGGATGTACATCACTGCCACCCCTAGCGGGCGAGTCATGATATACGAAAACCCAACCACCTGATACAGCACACTCCTCCCTCGTAAAATGACAATTCCAATGATGAAATGACAATTATAACATGACCAAACGAAACCAATCAACATTCAAAATCCTCCAAGTACCGCGGTCGTTTCCTGACCCGCCTCGGGCGGGCAGCGCCGCCAGACGGCCCAGGCTCAGACGCCTCCCGGCTAGGTCGAGGTGACACCCTCGCCGGACTTTCCCCATCCGCAACAACAACCGCCCCCGGCCGACAAGCTTGCTCGTCGTCCTCGGCAGGACTGGATCAGGTGAACACCCTGCGGGCGTCGGCACGTCCGGCCCTGGCGATACAACGCCTGGCCACGGCGACAACACAGGAGGGTTCCCACATCGCTCGGCAGGGGGGGGGGGGGTGACGCTGAACAGCGATCATGCATTTGGTCCACGTGCCGCTTCCACACCTCCCCACTATCAGTCGCACCATGCAATTCGCCGGCCCCAGTACCACAGAGACCACAGTCAGCACCCATTTGGAACCGTGAAATAATCGCGCACCATTACCCGCTGTCCCACATCAAGAACCGCGCAGCAGCGTCGGGCGCGACACGCCCCACTCACCGACCCTCCAGGCCGCAGCAAATCTAGTCTGGACCGCAATGCCCGTCCATAGAGACGAATGGCAGGAGAATCGCCCGTGACAGGATGAATAGCGTTCCTGTATTGGAGCAAAAAGACATCGACCACCGTCTGCACAGGTGCAACACCCCCCCTGCGCAAAGCCCGTTTCAACATTTTAACAAATGATTCTGCCTGCCCGTTCTCGCAGGATGATACGGTGCGGACCTTAGATGTCGAATACCATTTTGACGCATAAACTCATCAAATACACCTGCGATGAACTGCGGACCTTTATCAGAGACCAGAATCTCGGGTAATCCTTTATTAGCAAAGATCGTCCGAAGCTTTTCTATTGTAATGTTTGCCGATGTATGCTGCATTACTACAACCTCCGGCCATTTAGAGAATGCATCAATCACAATCAAAAACATTTTGCCATGAACCGGCCCCGCGAAATCTACATGGACCCTCTGCCAGGCCCTGTCTGGGGTTGGCCACAGTCCCGAAGCTCGACGCGGGTTATCAGCATCTGTTTGACACGTGGTGCAATGCTTAACCATCTGCTCAATGTCTTTGTCCAACCCCGGCCACCACAACAGGCTACGAGCAAGACTCTTGGTCTTCACGACGCCAAGTGACTGACATGTAGTTCTTCCAAACACTGCTGCCTGAACTTCAGTGGAATCACCGCCCTCATTCCCCACATAACGCACCGTTGGACCAACGACAGCTCCGATGCGCGCGCGACCGAAAGCTGAAATGCCGGTGTTGAAGGGAGATTGCTCCAATTCCCCGTAGAAATCGCCTGAACGACACGGGCGAGCACTGGATCATGAGCCGATTCCACCGCGACCTGTTTGGCCGTGATCGGCCCGCTTTGGACCTGGCTCAGCGCAAACACATCAACCCGGTCAGCCGATTCAGACGAAGCTGGACCCTCCGCGCAAGGCAAGCGCGAGAGCCCGTCGCAGTTAGCATGCTTTTCGGTGCTTCGGAACTGAATATCGTAGCTGTAAGCAGCAAGAAATAGACACCACGCTGTATTCGCGCGGCCACCACCACCGGTACCGCGTTCGGGTCTCAGGATGAATTGAAGTGGTTTGTGATCCGTCTGCAAAGTGAAATGCCGCCCCAGCAGGTATTGATGAAACCTCCGCACACCCCAGACGAGGCTGAGAGCCTCGCGCTCGATCTGGGCATATTCCCGCTCTACTGTAGACAGGGTCCGGGATGCAAAACAAACAGCCGCTCGGAACCATCGTCCATCCTGTGGAGAGCACTCCCGATGCCATATGCAGAGCTGTTGCATGCCAATAAGAGCGGACGTGCAGGCTTGGAGTGCACAGGACCGTATCCTCTGTGAGCAGCCGCTTGACGCGGTCGAACGACGCCTGGTGTGCAGGCCCCCAGGCCCAGCGCTCGTCCTTCCTGAGCAACCGCGTTAACGGCACAAGCTGCGAGCTGAGCCAGCGCACGAATCTTTGGTAATACTGTGCCATACCAATGAACGAGCGCAGCTGCGTCTTGTCGCGAGGCGGTGGCATGTGCTGAATTGCCTCCACGTCCGAGGGCCTTTCAACAGCCCTCCGGCGTGATATGTGCCCGAGGTATTCCAAGCGCTGCTTGAAGAACGTGCACTTGTCCCTGTTCAAGCGCAGGCCCCACGCTTCCAGCTTTGTCAGCACCTGGGCAATGTTCGCAAGGTGCTCGTCCGCCGTTTTCCCCGCAATGAGCACATCGTCCAGGTAGGTTTGAGCGGGCAGGCCAATGCAAGCCTGATCCATGGCTTTCTGCCACAAGGCCGGGGCCGAAGCAATCCCAAAACAGAGTCGGGTATATCGATAGAGTCCTTGACACGTGTTGATTGTCAAAAGGTCGCTACTCCCGGGATCCATCGCCAGGTAAAAATATGCATCACGCAGATCAAGCTTCGTGAAGTATTGACTCCCCGCCAATCGTGCATATATCTCATCGATTGACGGCAGTGGATATTGCTCCACGCTGAGCCCGGGTTAACCGTGGACTCGAAGTCCCCACACAATGGACTTTCCATTCCGTTTCAGCACCGTGACGACCGGGGTGGCCCAATCTGAGTACGACAACCCGTTCGATCACTCCACAGGCCTCCAGCCTATCCAGTTCACCCTTGACCTTGTCCCGCAGGCATACGGCACCGGTCGTGGTTTAAAAAACGAGGAACCACCCCTCCTTCAGGGAGAGCTTTGCCTGCACGCCCTTGAATTTCCAAGGTCGTCGCAAAACAAACCTTGATGTCTTTGAAAATCTTCTTCAACTGATCCCCCATCGGCTCGGCGCGGGTTGCACAAGGTGAATGGCGGCCCAATCTAGCCTGATGCGGGTCAGCCAGTCCCGGCCTAGGAGAGATGGACCCCTCCCCGCACAACGTACAACGGAAGCGTGGCGACCTGGCCTTGGTACCCACAGACACGTCTGCAATCCCGATGGGCGTTATCCTCTCGCGGGTGTACGTGAACAGTGTGAGGTTTGACCTGATAAGCCTCAGGCCGTTGAGTCTACACGCGGTCTGTTCGCCGATGATCGACACCGCCGCTCCCGTATCAACTTGAAACGTGATCGGCGTTTTGTTCACCTCGATTGCCACCGTCATCGGGCGCGCCGCTGCAGGGCCAATTTAAAACAGGCTCATCACCGTATGCCGGTTCCGCCCCGGGTCGCCGGGGTCGCCCCGCACATTGCCGTCCATGACCTTAACGGTGGCCAACGCCCCACGGCACACACGCTTCAGATGACCCACCTTGCGACAATGTAAACACATGGTGTTTTTATGCGGGCACACACGCCGCAGGTGTCGACCTCCGCATCCCAAACACGTCCGCGGGGTTAGCTCGCCGCTCGTGCGGCCGCGCGGCGATGTCTGGCCCGGCCCGCACCGAAGGTCGCGCGTGCGTCCTCGGGCGCTCGTGACACCGCGTGAGCCCCCGGCCATCTGGCATGCTGTGGCCGGCGATGGCCCAACATCTCCGAGAGTCTGCTCGACAGCTGTAGCAGTGTCGACCGCTGAGGTGAATGTAATGGCATCACCCTTCAGCCGTAGAATCGCCGAAACCATTTTTGCATCTTGTAACCCAGAAATAAAGCGATCTCTGAGCCGAGCTGGACGCTCCCCACCATGAACTTGCAGGCCACGGAAGAATGCTTCACTCGCGCTACGAAATTAGCGACGTGCTCCCCCGTACCTTTCGCGAGGCGATCGAACTGGTATCGAGCCAGCGGTAATGACGTTTCCGGCGCATGTGTGCTTTCATCTTCTGCACAATGTCCCGAAACGACAGCATGTCCCCACTAAACTTGTCCGGCGCCACCAAGTCACTCAGCAGTTGATAATGTTCCGTCGATTGCGAGGCGAGCAAGATCGACTTCTGTTTGCTCTCGTCGACCACATCATTCGCGTGGAACTAGCACCCCAATTGTTCCGAAAACAATTCGAAGTCGTCTCCGACGAAAACGGGCACCTGTCCGTGCGCCGTGACTCGTCCACTAATCATCCTCGTCAGCCAACTGTGATGTCCGAGGTGCAGCGGAACATGGAGAGCGAGAGCGTTAGCAGTAACTCCGCTTTATTGCGCGCCCGGATGTACATCACTGCCATCCCTCGCGGGCGAGTCATGATATACGAAAACCAACCACGTGATACAGCACATCTTCTGTCTCTCTCTCTGTCTCTCTTGTCTCTCTCTCTCTCTCTCTCTCTCTCTCTCTCTCTCCTCTCTCTCTCTCTCTCTGTCTCTGTCTCTGTCTCTGTCTCTGTCTCTGTCTCTGCTCTGTCTCTGTCTCTCTCTCTCTCTCGTCTCTCTCTCTGTGTCTCTCTGTCTGTGTCTCTGTCTGTGTCTCTGCCTGTGTCTTCTTCTGTGTGTGTCTCTCTCTCTCTCTCTCTCTCTCTCTCTCTCTCTCTCTCTCTCTCTCTCTCTCTCTCTCTCTCTCCTTCACTCTCTTTCTCTCATCTTTCTCTCACTCTTTCTCATGCTTCTTTCTCACTCTCACGCTCTTTCTCACACTCTCTCTCACTCTTTCTCACTCTCTGTCACTCTCTCTTACTCATTGCTCTCTTGCGTCGTTTAACAGTCTGTAGTTATACAAATGGTTGCTGCTGACTTGGTCTTATGTGCATCCTTTATTTTTCAGGTGTGGACCTCGTGACAGCCTTCTACGGCTGCCTATATGCTGGATGCGTTCCTGTTACAGTGCGACCACCTCATCCACAGAACTTAACCAGCACTCTTCCGACTGTCAAAATGATTGTAGAGGTCTGTGCAGACTACTTTAAGAGCAAGAATATGTCATGTATTCATGTTTGTTGAAAAACAATATATTTTCAAGAAATTGAGTTCTTTATCTTTCTTTTAATCACTGTGCTTGTGGCAAAGCTTATGAAAGAAGCCCTACTTCCATTACGTTAACATCGTGACACATCACAAAATTGGAAACTGTGAAAATAAAAGAATAAAATAGGGGGATAATTGAACAAATAAAGGATGTGTGGAGGAATGAGGGGCAAGGGAGGACTCGTGAATTAGCGTATGTTATTGTGATGCTCAAAAATGTCATTTCAATGAATTTATGAAGGAAAAGGTTAAAAAGTGCACAGATGTACTTTATTCCAAACTACGGTGTCCATTATGTTCTTTAATTTCTCCCCACCACCCCCAACCCCCTTAGACACACACACACACACACACACACACACACACACACACACACACACACACACACACACACACTTTTCAACAAATATAAATGGAATATTTTATTTCTACTTTGCAGGGACTTGCAAGATAATATTTACTTGGTCTAGTTGCCTTCGAGCTGACCAGCCTTGGTAAATTAAATTCCTGATCCGACTATAAACAGTCACCTTAGTTCTTTGCAGCTGGAGGTGTTTGAGTGGACTATCCTTCGGAGGAATAAAAAGTTGGGCATCTCTTCTGCTCGTATTTGTTGGTGAACTTTAAAGATCCCATGATGTTTTTTTTGTAAGGGTACGCCATGGTATGCCTGACCAAATTATTTATTTCTGCCCTTACTTGTCATTTGTAACTTTGATGGGGTCACCAGAGTCGGATGCAGGCACGACTGCAAAATTCCACATTCCCCAGACAGTGCAACGACACCTCTCGAACGGTGGGACTAAAGGATGTAGTTGGAGTACTCTGTATTGAAGGTACAGGGGGCCATTGTTCATGCAAAGCCAACATTTCTCCTGATTTGGCTTTGACAGTCTCTGGATTTGATTTTTCCCATTTCATGATTTGGTGTTGTAATCTGTTTTCTGCATCCCATTCTTCAAGAATGAATCATGCATTTTCGGAATGAATGCATTTGAAGTTAATTTGGATTTTTTTTTTATCATGTGTAATTTGAATTTGTAGAGACTGTGAATTTATTTGAAGACTTAAAAGTATGATTATTTTGTCTTCTAGGTGAGCAAGTCTGTATGTGTACTTACAACACTCAATGTCATGAAGCTTCTCAAGTCCAAAGAGTCCTTATCAGGAGATATGGTGAAGCCCTGGCCTCAAATCCTTGACACAGGTTCGTTCATGTATTTGCATCAACCCACACCTAGTTGTCCTCCCACACCGTTTCCTTCCACACCTGGTTACCCTGCATTTGTCCACACCTAGTTATCTTCCCTAATTTTAAGGTGAATGTTATTGTCATGTCTGAGTACTCATTAACACAGGAGTCCTTAGAACTGGGACCTTTCTTCCCGAGAGATGGTCCAAATGGTCTTTTATGGCACTGCGTTTGATAATTACTCGACTTTACCGTTCCCCAAGGTCACCTAAATGTGCCAAAATTGATGGCACATGCATGAAAACCACATGGCTGAAACACGTTTTCTTCCCTTTTGAAGGATTTATTTGAAAAAATAAAGTATGAGGAAGAAGGGCAACAAGATGCCATCATAAATAGAATAAACCAAGCGAGTCAAAAGACACGAAGACGAGAATGGGATATGCGAACTTGTATACAATGGTGAGAAATAAAACACAAAACCTCACCCACTTGGCGCCCCAGATCGCACTTATACAAGACAAAAATGCAGGTGGGACTTCCCTTTGTCTACGATACACAGAGTGGATGTTGGACTCCATGCAGCCCACTTTAAGAAACCAGAAGTGAGACGAGAGCCTGCATGTTTTTTCATATTTGTAAAATGTTATTTCTGATTAGTTTTACACTATTTTTCCCAATTTGGATGCCATGACATCATCATCTCGTAAATTATTTTGAACAGCATCTTCTTGGGGAACTCCCCGACCCCCACCCCCTTCGCGATATATCTCATACAAGTCTCTTCCCTAGTTCCCTTCACGTCCCGTCCAATAATCCCATTCCTTATTTCTCCACTCAGACACTCTGCTAACCTGTTGTCCTTCACTTTTGGAGTCATCCATTTATTTTGTACGCCAACATAGCGGAATGTTTCTTCACCCTCTTAACTTTCTCTGCTCTTTCCCTTCTATTATATCCCCATACTCCTTTATCCTCCCAATCTTCCTTCCTTTCTCTCCCAAACTCTGCTCACCTCCTTTCCTTCTCCAACCATCCTCCACACTCTTTTTGTTTTTTTCTCTCAATTTACTCCTTATCTATACATACATAAAAAAGAGATACCTCCATTCATATCTGTTCTGTCCCTTACTAAGCCAATGATCCAGACCACAGTCGGAGTGAGATAACAGCCTTTATTCAATCCGTCATTTTCGTCTCTCCACGTTGCTTTCTCCATCCATTTACAAGCGTCCTCTCCTGTCAAAAATCACACGAATATTTACATTGTCAATGTAAATAACAGGACACCACACTGCACTCTTCTCTTCTCTTCCTTTTCTCAATGTTGCCATTTCCAATTTCCTCTCTACCCTGTGTACATATCATCACATCTCTTTGCATCATGAGGAGGTACTGCACGATTTGCTTGAATAAGAGAAAACATGCAGTCAATGGAAAGGTGAATTTAGAATGCTCTACAATAATGAGTATGAATCCCTGTGAACCTCGATGAAAGCATCAGTGGATCGTTCTGGGACCTTTTCCTTCGTAAATTACGCATTTTGGCGTACCTTACCAGGCTCTATGATACCGGCTTTTAGCAACAGATCCAACTCTTGATCTACCTTCCCTTTCAATGAAAAATGGTACAAGGTGGGCTTTCACAAACTTCGGACTCGTATTTGGGTCAGTATCTAGCTCGACTTCCGTTCCTTTCAGTTTCCCCAGCTCAAATGTGAAAAGGTTCCCATATTCCGCAAGGAGATTTTGCATCTCATCGTTAGCATTGAGGTTGTTCACTTCCTGCCCGTCCAAGTGGAATGTTTGGATCCCATCCCAGCAATCCCATTCCAGTGGACTAGGTCCTGAGTCTTTCACCACCATTAAGGTCAGCTTTGCTTCTGTTTCCCATAAATTACAGTGACTTCACATTCTCCCACAATAGCCACAGATTCAACAGTGTGCATGTGTAGTGTGGTCTGATTTGGGCAGATTGTGGGTCTGTTTGGGTGGTCTTCCCACCACACCTCTCCTGGAACCTAGCCTCACTAATTATCAGTGATACCAAAGACCCGGTATGTGTTTGCATTGGCACTTCGCTGCCTTGTACCTCCAACGTCACAACCAGTCGTTTGGATTTCGCTTGGGTGTTTGAGAAAAAGACTGTACGTGTCATCATTTTCATCCTCTGACTGATATGTCTGCTATTTACACTTTTTGCCCGTTACTTGTGGAAAACTGTTCTTGTTCCGAAGAATGCTTTGGGTCTTCGGTTTGGAATGGCAAACTCTTGGAAAATGACCCTTTTGCCACAGATATAGCAGTCCACATTTCGAGCTAAACAATCGCTAGCTTGATTATGAGCTGTCTACCCACAGTGATCACATGTTACGTGATAACTTGATGAACTTGAACATTGCAGTCTTTTGTGATGTGATGCCATGATACATGTACATAGCATTATATAGTGACGTGATGCCATGACCCATGAACGTAGCAGTCTAGAGTGACATGATGCCATGACACATGAACGTATCAGTCTATTGTGACATGATGCCATGAAACATGAACATAGCAGTCTAAAGTGACATGATGCCATGACACATGAACATAGCAGTCTATAGTGACATGATGCCATGTATTTTCAGATGACCTGCCAAGGAAGCGACCTTCACAGCTTTACCGTGCACCGACTGCTGAGATGTTGGCCTACCTTGACTTCAGTGTCTCCACCACAGGGATTTTAGCTGGTGTCAAGGTATGTGCAACTGATAAATGTAATGATGTGGGAGACATTGAGGGTGGAGAAGCTCCTTGTGAGCCAACGGCCATCCATATCTCGTACCCAACTGTGTCTGCAGACGTCCTCCTGCAGTTGGGTTACCTTTTATTAGGAGGTTGGTGGCAGGATTTGCACTGAGGCCACACCATAAAACATTTCATTTCGCAAGTCCCAATAGTGCAAAGAAAACTGAAAACCCACTCCCCGGGAGTACCTCCTGTGCTGCTTCCCTTCGCAGGACAGCTCACCGGATGACGGGATTGGGGCAAAGCCTTTGGAACCACCATTCTTTGATAGGAAAAGCACAGGGTAAACTTCCTGGGTCAGATTGCTGTGGTGTGCGGCAGAGTGGTGCTGAGGTGTCGTCCAACAGACGGCGGTCTCCTTGGGTTAACCTGAGGTGGTCCTTTTGCGTGGGTGCCTTGAATGTTCTACCCTAAGAGAGGATGATTACTTGTCTTTGTTATCATCTGAGCTCCAGCATTTGAGCATCGGTATTGCAGCACTTTCTGAGGTTCGGTGACTGGATCATGGCGAGATCATGGAGGGTGGTTATACCTATTACTGGTCTGTTCACTGATGGTTACCATGCCCAAGGAGTTGCTGTTGCGTGTCCAATAAGCTAACTCCCATGATTATTGAGGTAACACCGGTCAACGAGCGTATGATGAGACTAAGGATTCGTCACTCCTTTGGTGTCGTTCCATGGTCTCTGGAAATGCTCCAATTGAGGCGAGTGATCCAACCGTGAAGGACGCATTCTACGCTGCGCTCGAGTCTGTGCTTGATTGGTGCCCCAGGCGAGATACTGTTCTCGTCTTGGGGGATTTCATTGCATCGACTGAAACTGATAGGGATGGTTATGAGACTTGTGTTAGTCCCCATGAGTCTGCAACTGTGAACCAGAATAGCACCGAGTTCCTTGACTTTGCAAGAAGTCGTGGACTTAGTTCATGGTTTCAGCGCCCACAAGCACATCGCTAGACTTGGTATTCCAACGCTGGTGATGTGGCAAAAGAGATTGACCATGTACTCGTTGGTGGTCTCTGGAGGTTGATCCAGAACTGCAGGGTCTACCGGAGTGCTCATTTCCTCAATACTGACTACAGGCTTGAACAAGCTCCAAAGTTGCAGCTTCGATCCAGGAGAATGGTACCATCCCAGCCTTTGCTGAATGTTGGCAAGCTCAGTGATGAGAGGGTAGCTGAAGAGTTTGCGTACAGGCTGAGTGTGGATTTTTTTTTTGGGGGGGGGGGGGTCTGGGTGCTTTGGGGAATCCTGAAGAGTTGTGTGTCGTGCCTTCAAGACTATGATCCTTGATGTTGCCGATGGATGTCTTGGAACTCAACGTTGGGCGAAGAAGAATTTTTCTCTCTCATGGGACACTGGATACTGCAGATAAGAGTCGCAGGACCAGGCTTAATGGCAGGGCTGAGTTGTTCAGGGAGCTGAGGCGTAAAACTGCACATACATGCTCTGAGGGTGGACAAGGAGGCCTGTGTGCGAGGGTGGGCAAGGACAAGGAGGCCGATGTGTGAGGAATATGTGATAGGGTAGAGCATCACCTGTGGTCAAGTGATTCTCGTCCTGCTTACAGGGGAATTTGTGCATTGCGTTCCCCCAAGCCCGTCCCTCGGTGTACTGCAATTAGAGCGGAGGGTGGTAGGCTCTTGACACAGGATTCCGAAGTGAAGGTGCGCTGGGCCGGTTACTTTGAGCGGCTGTACCAGGCTGACCCACCAGCTGTTGAGTTGGATGTCAGTGGTGTTACTATTCCTATTCTGACCCTCCAATCAACTGTGATACACTTTCGTTTGTGGAAGCACAGGCAGCCATGAACCGGATGAAATGGGGTGAAGCTCCCGGGATCTGTGGCATCCATGCTGAACTTCTCAAGGCTGGTGGAAATGCTGCACTCCTGTCGTTGCATGCAGTTCTGTGCTCTGCCTGGAACACAGGCATCATCCCAACTGACTGGAAGAGGGGCCTTGTTGTCCCTCTCTGGAAAGGGAAGGGTGATCGCCAGGACTGCAACAATTACCGAGGGGTGACGCTGCTCTTAGTGACGGGTAAGGTCTTTGCTCGGATAATTCTTGACAGGGTTCGCCACCATCTGCTTGAGCACCAGCGTCCAGAGCAGTCAGGCTTTACACCAAAGAGGTCAACGATTGACCGTATCCTTGCTCTTCGGGTCCTCACCGAATGCAGACAAGAGTTTCGGCAGGAGCTGCTTGCAGCCTATGTTGATCTCTGCAAAGTGTTTGATTAAGTGAATCCAGATGCGCTCTGGAGGATTTTCGGTCTTCGTGGGGTGCCACCAAAACTGATCAATCTGATGTCTGAACTGAGACATACTCTGGCACTGAGAGTAGTGAGATGTGGTGGTTCCATCCCTGACTTATGGTCGCTGGACGATGATAAGTTAAACTTCGTGACAAAGATACGATAACAGTTAACAATCTCAGTAATAGCCCAATACCTCTCAACATTATTATTTGTTCATTTTCATTATTTTGGTGTCATATGATAAACACAATCGTTCATCCATTAAGTGAAACAGCTTGAGCTCTGGTCCATTTTATATATCCTTCAAAAATGTTTGGTTGTTGACGAAAGATTGACTTTCTAAAATGTACCGTTTCATGAAGCAATGAAGCATATGCTGTTATTGCTGCTGCTGTTGCAGCTACTGTGTCCCATCCATCTCAATGGATATTAATGTATAATGTGGAACCTGACCACAAGATAACTGAAACTCCAACCAAGAGAAACATCACCATGTAAAGACGAGCAACTTTCAGATTTCCATTTGATGAATGTCTTGTTCAATCTGCTGCATTCACTTGGTGTGATCAAATCATGTGATCTTGTTTAGGTGTGTTACGTCGGATACCACAGAAAAGCAAGTTACTTTGTTGTGCATATGTCGTCATTCCCATTTGGGATTCTATGCCCTTTCAGAAAAGAGATAATACAGAACCTCAAATTGAAAACTATGGAGATCAGTCAATAGTTGAAAAACTGAAATACCTGTAAATAATTGAAAGCATTCCACAAATAGCCAGGCACCTGTTCAACAACAATGACCGCAACGTGGTCACAACTTGCGACAAAATCCGTTGACGTTTTGATTGGGAAACTCGCATTTAAAGCACTCTTAAAACGATGAACAACATGATTGGGAACACACATTTAATGTGCTGTTAACAGATCAACTCGACATCTCTAATCCACGTCAACCTCCGCCACGGTTATGTCAGAACCAGCTGATTCATCACGTGGTCACGGATTGTTTAATCCCAACGTGGGGCCGTTCAAAAACTCCATAACGCTATTTCTTGGGGGGAGGTGCATAATGTGCGTGCAGGCGGGCTTGATTCAACCTTACGAATAATTTTTATTCGACATATGATTGGATTTTTTGAGGTCCCTCATCGTGAATAACACGCGATCCAAACAATGCCAATGGAAATCTGACGCAACAAATCAGCGGCAATCAACAAATCAACAAATCAGCAGTGTATAATCAGCGGAGGCCTACAGGCCTTACACCCACCAGAAAACCAAGATGAGATGGCGGCCATATTGTTTTGTCTGGGTTCCACGGCGGGTCAAGCGACAAATGTGGGTGAGGTCCGGCAGTTGTCCGAGCAATGGGTGCTCATTTCAAAAATCGATCCCCAACAAGAACCCCGGCAACAACCACGTGGAGCTCTTGTAGTGACATCACAGGTAAAAATACAAGTAGTAGGTGCACTGAGAGATCTTGCACACTCCTCTTCACCCCTTATTCTGGGGCTTAATTTATCAAACAAGCGTGTAATCTGTTCTGATGGAGGTAATTACCCAAGAATTCTGGATGGGTTCATTCCTCCAGAATGGGTGTATTTTCATGGGTTCTAATGCACCTCCCACCAAGAGCGGGCCTGTACAACTCATTCTGTCCAGTAGTTCAGGAATATGCAAATAAGTCAAACAAAGAAACAAATGCACCAACAGGAACTTTTCCAATCATCGTGATGTGCACATACTAAACATTTCAGCATAATTACTTCCCTTTACATATGTGCAGATCCCATTTAATTTGAAAGGTATATTTAATAGGCAGGGAAGTTAATTTAGGCCAGAGGTAAATTGACTACCAAAATAACCTGTTTCTTTTTTTTTCTTTTCTTTTTATCACAAAGATTGTCAATGGAAGAAAGTTGAAAATAAACAATGAAACAAAGTGCAGATGAAGGTGCCTAATTGGGCATTTAATGAGCACCACCATCCCTGTGCAGATGTCCCACGCTGCTGTGGGAATGCTCTGCCAAGCTGTTAAACTGCAGGGAGAGCTGTACCCATCCCGCCTTGTGGCTCTGTGCCTTGACCCTTACTGTGGCCTGGGCTTTGTGCTTTGGTGCCTTGCAGGGTAAGTCAGATGTATGAATACACAACACTTAGCACGTATTACTTGCTTTGTTCTTCTCTTCTTTCCTTCAATCAGCACCACTCGTTCCCTGGGGACCCAGTTAGCTTGGACCACTTGCATTGTACTTTCTTTCATTTCTCATTCCGAATAAAGCAAAATACGAACATTGTTTTTGACACTCGTTAAACAATGTGTGAACATTGTTATAATTTTACATTGCTTAATCACATTTGGTTTTTTTTTTGTATTTCTGTCTACTATTACGACTTCTTGAACGATTCCAATTAATTATTTCCACCTTCTTACGGGATTGCCTGGGGAAGACTTTTGGTCCAAGTCTTTCATGAATCAGCTGGCCAGGTCTGACATTCGATTGAATGGGGGCAGGAATGTGGAATTTGGCCAGGGTGCCGACGATAACTTGTTCACATTTTGTGAAAGACGCTGTGGGATGTTTAACGTCCACTCGTAAATTATAACAGACAGGACACCCGAATTAACATCCATCTGAGAGACGGCGCACTTTGTGACGTGCCCTGAAAAGCACCAACCAAAAAGTGTATACAGTAGTTGGGTTGGGGTTCAAATGGTTTTCTGAAAACAGCTCGAAGCAAAGTTTGTGTTTTCTTGAAAATATATATATCCTTAGAACAGTGCGAAGTCTCAAAATCCTTAGAATGGTGTGAAAAGATTGTCTCTGTGCATGCATTTCATATAAACTTTAAACGCCTGGTGTTGGCTTCATGGTTAGGGTGGCTGGCTTTGGATCTTAGGGTCCTGAGTTTGAGCCCTGTTGGCCATGGAATTAACACCAGGTGGGGTTGACTCAGCCTGTCGTCCTTCCGAGGTCGACAAAATGAGTACCAGTGTTCTGGTATAGAGGCACACCATCAGCAACATAGTCACGTCCCAACAAAATGATAGCTACCTGGCAGCCGAGCTGCCATACACAAGAAGAAGAAGAAGAAGAAGAAGAAGAAGATATAAACTTTTTCAACTAACAACCCTTCACCTCGTAAAATAGGAAATACCGTATTGCTAATGTGCTTCTGTTGTGTACAGGGTTTATGCAGGGCACCAATCTCTGCTAATTCCCCCCATGGAGCTTGAAGGCAATCCAGGGCTTTGGCTGAGCACCGTGAGCCAATATCGTGTCCGTGACACCTTTTGCTCATATAACGTGATGGATGTGTGCACACGTGGCCTAGGTTCCCAAACTGAGGCCCTCAAGGTGAGCTTGTTTGCACATTGTAGATAATATTTAAACATGACAATCCCCATTTTTAGCTTGTCTGGAAATGAAATTCCAGTTAAGTTATTTTCAACGTGCACCGTCCGTCCGTCCGTCCATCCGTCCCCTATTTCGACTTCTCCGGCCAAACCGCTGGACCGATCCGGCTGAAATTTGGCAGCAACATTCCGCTCTTGACTGGTAACGGGAATTGCCAAGCTCTTTCCAGTCACGTGACTTTAAGTAGGTCAAAATGGCCGACTTTGTAAATTTCTTCAAAATTCTTCTCCAGACCCATCAGTTTGGGTTTCAACATTTGGCCAGGGTGGGGATGTTAAATTGTGGAGATCATGCCGATCGCTTGACCGAAAGTGTGTCAAAATGGCGGTCACATAAATTCTTTCAAAAATCTTCTTCTCCAGATCCACCAGTCAGAATGCTACAAAATTTGCGTTGCAACATTAGGTCAAGGTAGGGATGTTAAATTGCAGAGGTCATGCCGATCACATGACTGGAAGTGTGTCAAGTGGCAGACTAATGTTTTGGGAAAATCGCATAAATTCCTTCAAAAATCTTCCTCTCCAGACCCACCAGTCAGAATGCTACCAAATTTGGGAAACAATATTAGGCTAGGGCCCAGATAAGCTACACGTCCAGTGGTCCTATTTTTAAAATGTGCCTTTAAAGTTTTGCTAAGTTTCACACTTTCCATAATTTATTTGTTGAAAGATCGGTATTTTTGGTTGTGTAATTCACAATTATTATTATTGTCATTTATTTGTTGAAAACTTTTTTCTCCATGGCCTTCAAAATATATTGCCATTACATTGGTTAAAAAAGGAAGTTAAGATTAGTTTTTAAACCGAGGAAGCATTTTGCCAAAAACAGACCTTTCCAGTTTCTTTTTAACATACATCAGCTTTCCCAGAGCTTTCTCCATTAAAAAATCAAGTTATACCCACACCAGTATCCATGTTTAGTACCTCCAAGTATCCGTTTAAAGCATCACTCCCAAAGTCATGCAAACTTGTCATCCAAAACATCAAATTTAAAAAGTGCAGCTGTGTTTCCTAGCACAGTTCATTTACAATAGCCAGAATGTGAAGTTGCCATATTTGGAAAGAGAGTAAACAACTCTTCCCACCACCCCTCTTCATGAAAAAAAAAACCTTTTTATACAGAGGTCAAGGTTTATGGAAGAGCTGAATGACGGAGATTCACCCAATCACCGCCATGATCTCATCAGGTTGAGATAATGTCATGAAGAATGGATATCTGCAATATGAAAGCTAAATGTTCAACGTTTTTTGAAATATCACGGACACAAAAGTACATGGACAGATGATCGGTTGGACGGAGCTCATTTTAATATCCCCCATCTCCGACCCTGTTGGAGGGGTGGGGAACAATAAATAACATCAATGAGAGTCAATAAGCTGCAGGTCAACAAAGGAGACAAGGTTAGTGGGGATACAACTGTTCATAGGGGCAGGAGTTATGGGAGACAAAATGCAGTCGAGATGAACTGCCATCTTGAATGATGGGAAAGAGGAGAACAAAATTAAGGACCCGGGAAGGTGAATCCACAATCAAGAGACTTGAGATAATGAGTGAAAGTGAGCATGAAGTTTCGACTTGTGGAGGGAAATCTGAGATTGCCTTCCAACCGAAGGTAATCTCAGATCATTCTGCAAAGCCCGCAACAAGTGTGTCCACTCTCAAGAGAGCAAGAAAACATCTGTCCGACCAAAAGATTGAACTTTCAAACGTGTCTCCCTCTTCTAAAACCTGGTGGTGGCTTATTAAGTCTGTCTCTGGTATATGCTTCCCTGACATCCCTTCCCTCTCTTCAAATGCCACCACAGCCGACTCCGCTCATGAGGAGGATGATTTTTGCTTCCAAATCTTTGGTCCCCAACCCCTCATTCTCTGTACCCATCCCTCCGTCTCACCAAACTACTCCTGGACTCTGTGCCTTTTGCACCTGAGAAGGTGGAGAAGGTTCTTTCAACCCTCGACTCTGACTTTGCGACTGGACCAGACGGCATCAGCTCATGTGTCCTAAAAACTTGCTCTGCTGCTCTTCAACATCCTCTTTCTCCTCTTTTCGCCTGATCATTTGCCCTTAGACATCTTCCATCTGCTTGGAAGTCAGCCAAATTCAATGTATTACATAAAAAGGTGCAAAAACGGTTCCCCTTAACTGCAGACCTATCAGCATACTTCCAATCATCAACAAGGTGCAGTTGATAAAAAAAAAGATCCTTCCTTTTCTCCAATGGCCTCATCTCAGATCACCAATTCAGATTCAGACCAGGTCACTCCACCTTGGACATGATGTTTATACACACCTAACAATGGATGGAGACCCTCATTGTGAGACACGAGATCAGGGCCGTCTCTCTTGACGTATCTCGTGCTTTCAATGCAGTCTGGCAACCAGCTTAGATCTCCAAACTCTCAGCCTATGGCACACATGACCACCTCCCCCCATTGCTCACTGACTTCCTCCCTTCCTGTATTCAGCATGTTGTCTTCACGGGATCCTCTCATCTCCTCTCTCCCTGTGAAGGCTGGAGTGCCCCAAGGTGGTGTCTTGGGCCCAGTCTTGTTCCTCATCTTCATCAATTATCTTTTTGATTCCCTGGAAAATCCTGCCTCTCTGTTGATAATTCCATCCTCTGCCATATTATTTCACATCCTGTAGACAAGCAGGCAGCAGCCTCTTCCCTCTCTGGCAGCAGCCACTACCTTGATAGAAACACTTGGGATATGTCTTCCAACCTTGACAAATCTCACATACCCTGCCTATCTGAAAGAACCATCTGGCAAACCCTGCCACCTACTTCCCAAAGAAACAACTTGAAGAGGGTAAGTCACTAAAACTGTGTGCCTCACCTTATGTCATGATCTTTCTTGAGCATATCATATCTCCAAGATGGTCTCCAAAGCCAGCCACCAAAAGTGCTTCCATTGTCGTGCAAGGCATTTACTTTGCCATTGTGAACTTTTGACAAACCACAAGGCCTTGATTCACAGCTTGATGGAGTACTGCTTTCCCATTTTGGCTGATACCACTGCCTCACTCCTTTCCCTGCCATGGAAAGCAAGGCCCTCAAAATCATTGTGATCTCCCACAATGAAGCTGAGTGTCTCGACCTGTTACTTTCGCATTGCAGGCAAGTTGGTGGCCTCTATGTGTTCCATCACCTCCTTTTTGGTGTTACATCCTCTGCCCTCTCGGCACTGTCCCTCCCAGTTTTCCACAGGGCACGCGTGCCTGCCAGTTATCCTCTTCTTGTGAAACTCCCAAAATCCAGGCTCAATGCTTACCTCCACTCATTTGCTCCTCTTATCTCTTGCCTATGGAACCAACTTCCCCAATCTGTTCAGTCCCATTCCCACTTCCAGGGCTGCAAGACTGCTGTTCACCACTACCTCAGGTCATATCCCTTCATACTCATGATCTGTCCTACCCCAAATGACCCCATTCCCAAGCATTCCTTTTTTTCCCAGGTGACTGAGATTTTTTGTTTGTTAGTTGTAGGTTGGTTTGTTCGTTTTCTGTTTCAAACCCCACCATCTCCTTCTTGTTCTTGCTGTTTTTCATTGAGCTTGTGTGCAACTTGTTCACCTGCATTTATCCTTCTCACCCTCCCCTTGATCGCCCTCTCACATCTTCTCTGCTGTTGGTGTTTCCCCCTTTCCATTGTATTCCCTTATACTCTGCTCTTGCTCTTCCACGAGCCTCGGTTATGTCATAGAAAGAGATACCCCTCTATTTTGTCCTCTACCCTGCTGTTGGTGTGTCTCCCCCTCCCTTTATCTGCCATTCCTTTTGCTCCATTGGTTCCTGTTCTTTTCTGTGTTCTCCTCTCCGTGCATCTACTCTGGATACCAAAGTAGATTTAATACAGATCTTCATGGAGTAACGCACAGTCAACTAGAGGGGGAGCACTCGGTAGAGTGCAAAACCTCCGCCGCCAATACTGCTAGGTCACTCAAGTGAACTGAAATATCCTATTCATTCAATTTGACGTCAACAGTGCCCACAGAGTTATAGTTTGCAACTTTCCCTTTTACTTTTAACTTTTACATACTCAATTCATTCGTCATAACTAGATTCCTTGAGACGGAAATTGATTTTACGTGGGTATATCCACCTGAAGTTCCAAAATCAGCCGCAATTATAATTTGGCATGTTTTTGTTGGAAATCACTTAAAACATGTAGAAATGCAAAAAAACAAAATTCAAATATTTTTTCCAAATGGCCGCCATAGCGGCCATATTGGATTTTGGACCAGGTCCAAAATCTAATGGCATGATCCTTGGACCAGACCTAACCCCCACCAAGTTTCGTCGAATTCGTCGAGGAGTTTTTCCGTAATACTGTTCACAAACAACAAACAAACAAATAAACCAATGTCACCCTTAGGGTGACCCGTATCTTGCCAAAGGTGACCACGTGTGACTTCTTTAAGGTCACACTGAGGTGAACAGAGCTGCTATCCACCAGGAGCGACTCCTTGAGGAATATCTGCCTACGAGAGATTCCGATGAGAATCGTTCTACAGAGTAACCAGAAAAATATGCGTTTGCCTCATAACGTCACCAAATGACGTCATAATGTCTCAAGCTTGACATCTAGAAGCACTCATCGAGGTGTTCAATTTGAGGTACTAACATGATATGGTTCCTAAAACTTGAAAATTTGACCTCAGGCGCTAACCATGAAGGTCAAGGCAATCGCCACCAAAAAACTAATCAGCTGAGCGCCAGACCATATACTACATTCCCATAAAGTTGGAGACTATTCGATTAAAATTACTCAAAAAATAGGGTTTCGTCGACTCCCCTGATTGCGACAAAGTGACCTTGACCTTTGACCTTGACCTTCAAAATTTTATGCGCTGAAAGGGACCTCTATAGGCCTCTGATATGCGAAGTTACAAAAATTTCCAATGATAACTGTGCTCTGCAGAATTTTTTTATACGTGATTACAGACAAACAAAAAAAACAAAAAAAAATTAAAATAAACAAAAAAAACATACAAGCTGACTAACATATCTTGCAAAAACTTCGTTTTGGCAAGATAACAAACAAACAGAAAGGGGTGAAAACAGTAACCTCCGATCTTCGATGGCGAGAGGTTAATAATAGATACATATACTGCCTTTTTTCGACAAATCCGAGCGAAACCAAAAGTGCAACACACTTAAACTTTTTAAAGTCCAAGAAGTAATTAAAATTGATAAAATAGACTGAAACGTTCCCCTCACGCTGTGTTACTTTTACTCTCTTTTCCCTCACTGCTGATGTGTACTTTTACTCTCTTTTCCCTCACTGTGATGTGTATTTTACCTCTTTTTCCCCTCACTGCTGATGTGTACTTTTACTCTCTTTTCCCCCACTGCTGATGTGTACTTTTACTCTCTTTCCCTCACTGCTGATGTGTACTTTTACTCTCTTTTCCCATCACTGGTGTGTACTTTTACTCTCTTTTCCCTCACTGCTGATGTGTACTTTTACTCTCTTTTCCCATCACTGGTGTGTACTTTTACTCTCTTTTCCCATCACTGGTGTGTACTTTTACTTCTCTTTTCCCATCACCGGTGATGGGTACTTTTCCTCTCTTTTCCCATCACTGCTGATGTGTACTTTTACTCTCTTTTCCCATCACTGATGGGTAGTTTTACTCTCTTTTCCCATCCGATGATGGGTACTTTTACTCTTTTCCCATCACTGCTGATGTGTACTTTTACTCTCTTTCCTCATCACTGCTGATGTGTACTTTTACTCTCTTTTCCCTCACTGCTGATGTGTACTTTTACTCTCTTTTCCCCCACTGCTGTGTGTACTTTTACTTCTTTTCCCCTCACTGCTGATGTGTACTTTTACTCTCTTTTCCCTCATGCTGATGTGTACTTTTACTCTCTTTCCCCTCACTGCTGAGTGTACTTTTACTCTCTTTTCCCCTCACTGCTGATGTGTACTTTACTCTCTTTTCCCATCACTGGTGTGGTACTTTTACCTCTTTTCCCCTCACTGCTGATGTGTACTTTTACTCTCTTTTCCATCACAGGTGTGTATTTACTCTCTTTTCCCATCACTGGTGTGTACTTTTACTCTCTTTTCCCATCACCGGTGATGGGTACTTTTCCTCTCTTTTCCATCACTGCTGATGTGTACTTTTACTCTCTTTTCCCATCACTGATGGGTAGTTTTACTCTCTTTTCCCACACACCGATGATGGACTTTACTCTTTCCCATCACTGTGCTGTGTTACTTTACTCTCTTTCCCATCACTGATGGGTAGTTTTACTCTCTTTTTCCCATCACTGGTGATGGGTAGTTTTACTCTCTTTCCCATCACTGGTGATGGGTAGTTTTACTCTCTTTTCTCCCCGATCACCGATGATGGGTACTTTTACTCTTTTCCCATCACTGCTGATGTGTACTTTTACTCTCTTTCCCATCACTGATGGGTAGTTTTACTCTCTTTTCCCATCACTGGTGATGGGTAGTTTTACTCTCTTTTCCCATCACTGGTGATGGGTAGCTTTTTACCTCTCTTTTCCCATCACCGATGCATGGGTACTTTTACTCTTTTCCCATCACTGCTGATGTGTACTTTTACTCTCTTTCCCATCACTGATGGGTAGTTTTACTCTCTTTTCCATCACTGTGATGGGTAGTTTTACTCCTTTTCCCATCACTGGTGATGGGTAGTTTTACTTTTATTTTCCCATCACTGGTGATGGTAGCTTTACTTTATTTTCCCATCACTGGTGATGGGTACTTTTACTTTATTTTCCATCACTGGTGATGGGTAGTTTTACTCTCTTTTCCCATCACTAGGGTGTGGGTAGTTTTTTTCTATTTTCCCATCACCGGTGATGGGTAGTTTTACTCTCTTTTCCATCACCGGTGATGGGTACTTTTACTTTATTTTCCCATCACTGGTGATGGGTAGTTTTACTCTCTTTCCCATCACCGGTGATGGGTAGTTTTACTATTTTCCCATCACGGGTGATGGGTAGTTTTACTCTCTTTTCCCATCACCGGTGATGGGTACTTTTACTTTATTTTCCCATCACTGGTGATGGGGAATTTCACTTGCTTTCCCCTTTTGTTTGTGATATTATAACTTGATCTCAAAAATGTCACCTTGTAGCTTTGTAATGCGTCCTTCATTGTTCCGTTATTTAGTGAGCACCATTCTTCTGCAATGATAATTTCCTCTTGTTGTTCATTCATAAAGTCCATTCCATTCACCTTTTTCTTACTCATTCATCAATTGTTGTCATCTTGTTACCTCTTTTTTACCTCAACATTGGAACCTGTATTTTACTCAAATCTCGATATCTTTTTTTTGTTCTTTCTAATTTCTTAGTTTCTCACTTGTGTTGTTTAATTGACATGACATCTACTCTAACTTGATATGGTGGCCACTTCACTGTTTCGCAGGTTGCTTTTTGTTGTGTGTAGAAGAAGTGTTGCAAGCCTTGAGGTTGTGTGGCTGTCCTCTGCAGGCACGGGGAGTGAACTTGTCTTGTGTACGGTCATGCGTTGTTGTAGCTGAGGAGCGTCCACGCATTGCTCTCACACAGTCCTTCTCCAAGCTCTTCAAAGACCTCGGTTTATCTCCTCGTGCTGTGAGCACCACTTTTGGTTGCCGTGTCAACGTTTCCATCTGTCTCCAGGTGAGCATTCTCCCCCCCCCCCCCCCCCCCATTAATTGGCCCACGCATGTCTTTGGGATGATTGTAAAACAAACTTTTTACTCACATTTCTGTGCACTTTGACAAGATTTCCTGTTTTTAGCCTTTTAAAGTTTTGTTCTTGACAAGGTATGCAATGATTAATGTTTACAAAGCTCATCATTTCACCGATATAAATCATGCTGTGCTTTTTTTTTTTCCTACTGTGCCATCGTTGATATGTAGCCTCAAAAAGTGGGCGCCTTTGTTAAACAGGTATGGGTTCCCATGGCCCCTCTCTTGATACCAGCCCATTGATCAGCTATTTCATGCCTTTTCTTCCCATCACCACTTGTGCACTTCCTGTCTCTCAAATAACATAATCTTAGAATCACTGCCACTCCGTGCACTCCCACCCCTTCCCCTCCAAATCTAACTCCTGCAACCCACACTGCAGTGTCACTTATTTGCTTCAAGCTGATGCTATTTTGCCTAAATTCTGCTTCTCTTTCACTATTTCTGATCTTTCTTAATGCTTTTAAAGTTTTATGCTGTTTTAATAACAATGTTCAATATAATGCACAGTGCCTTCAGAAAGTATTCGCACGCCTTGACTTTTGTCACATTTTGGTGTGTTACAACCTGAATCTAAAATGCATTAAATTTAGAAATCTTTACAAAATAATTAAAAATGAAAAGTTGAAATGTCTTGCGTCAATAAGTATTCAACCCCTTTGCTATGACACTCCAAATTGAGCTCAGGTGCATCCAATTTCCTTTGATCTCCTCTCTGTGCTGCTAAATCTCCTCTCTGTGCTGTGCTGTGCTGTTGAGATGTCTCTGCAACTTGATTGGAATTTACCTATGGTCAATTCAATTGATTGGACATGATTTAGAAAGCAACACCTTTCTATATAAGGTCTCTCAGTTGACGGTGCATGTCAGAGCAGAAACACTCTACCATGAAGTACAAGAAACTGTCCGTAGAACTCCGAGATGAAATTGTGAGGAGGCATAGATCTGTGGAAGGGTATAAAACAATTTCTAGAGTGTTGAAAGTTCCAAAGAGCACAGCGAGCTCCATCATTGGGAAACAGAAATAATACAGAACATCCCAGACTCTTCCTAGAGCTGGCCGTCCGACCAAACTGAGCAACCGGGCAAGAAGGACCTTTGTCAGGGAGGTGACCAACAACCGAATGACCACTCTGACAGAACTACAGAGTTCCTTGGCTGAGATGGGAGAACCTGCCAGAAGGACAACAATCTCTGCAGCACTTCGCGAATCTCGGCTTTATGGGAGAGTGGCCAGACGGAAGCCACTCCTGAGAAAAAGGCACATGACAGCACACCTGGAGTTTGCAAAAAGGCATGTGAAAGACACTGAGAGAATGAGGCAAAGGATTCTGTGGTCTAATGAAATGAAAATTGAACTCTTTGGCCTGAATGCAAAATGCTACCTCTGGCGGAAACCAAGCACAGCTCACCACCCATCTAACACCATCCCTACCGTAAAGCACGGTGATAACAGCATCATGTTATGGGATGCTTTTCAGCGGCAGGGACTGAGAGACTTGTACGGATAGAGGGAACAATGAATGGAGCCAAATACAGGCAAATCCTTCAGGAGAACCTGCTTCAGAGTGCAAAAGAGCTTACACTGCGGCGAAGATTTATGTTTGAACAGGACGATGACCCCAAGCATATATCCAAAGCAACACTGGAATGGCTTCACAACAAGACCGTAAAGGTCCTTGAGTGGCCAAGCCAAAGCCCAGACTTGAACCCCATTGAGAATCTGCAGAAAGATTTGAAGATTGATGTTCACCGATGCTCCCCATCCAACTTGACAGAGCTTGAGCAAATCTGCAAGGATGAATGGGGGGAAATCCCCAAATCGAAATATGCAAAGCTGATGTAGACATACCCAAGAAGACTCGAAGCTGTAATCGCTGCAAAACGCGCTTCTTCAAAGTATTCACTCAGGCGGCTGCAAACTTGCGCCAAATATATTTTTTTAAAAATACCACTTCATCGTCCGAATTTTTTTTTAAACAGAGGAAGAGGACGTTTTTATTTGTTATTTGTTATTATTATTATTATTATTATTATTATTATTATTCCAAAATGGCTTCAGGGCTTTACCACAGTTTCAGGACTTTAGTTCTTGTCCAAATTTGCAAACACATGAAAACCATCTTGAAAAATGAAGCTTAAATCATGAAAATGATTTGTAGCGTTTGCGCAATTTGTCTACGTTCTACATTCGCCGCGTAATTTGCTCGTTGTAAAACCAGTCGTATTTTGCATCATTTTAATCGGAAGTATGCAATTAACTTTACTGTAGCGGCTGTGTTAGAACGTGCGTACCCAGACATGTACACAGATCAGTATTGCTCACATATGTTGCACGAAAATGGAAAGCGGCATTACAGCTGTTGGGGCTGCGGCTCAGTCGAAGCAATAAAAATTCAGCATTGGGAAAATGATAGATTCAAAGAATGGTGCAAGAGTCGTACAAGAAGATATGGATTTTTTAAAAAGGATGTTTGACAAAATAATAAATTGAATCCATTTTAAATTCAGGCTGTAACACAACAAAATGTGACAAACGTCAAGGTGTTCGAGGGGTATGAATACTTTCAGAAAGCACTGTTGTACATGCATAGTTTATGATTAGTTGCTTTGCTCAAGAGCATGGTCTCAAAAGAGATCATTTTCTCTGCATGCTTTCCTGCTTTCCTGTTTCTCCTGTTTAATACATGACTTTCAAAATGACGTAATCGGCTCCAAGATACTCGGTGCACATGCGCAGAAACCCCAAGAAATGGCAGTGTTCGTGGCACCATGAAGTATATCGTGTGTGCGAGATAAGGATCATTACCTAAAATTGCTGAAAAAGCTTCTAAAAGAAGCCAAAAATACTTGAAAAGTACCTGAGGGAAAGGGCTGTGCCTCTGTGCAACAAAAGACTTGGAGACCTTTTTCAGCTTGCCAAAAAGGGCAGCTGTTTGTCCTGCAAACTCCCGGCCATGTAGGCCGGTGCAAGCCCGAGTGTACGGACGTGTGATGCACAAACCCCTGCCTGACCAGTACCAGTGAATGGGCTTTGAACCTTGCAAGAATGCCTTCTGTGAACATGGCAAGCTAGGTGATTCATTTAATGGACGTCTGCAATTGGAAAGACGATGCTGTGTGTCATTACCAAGTAACGGTAATGAGATCTTCGGCAAAGGACATCTTGACAACATGAAAATACACAAAGCTTGTGCCAGGTGTATTTACGTGGGAGCGAGAGGTACCAGGCAGAATTCTCTGTGGGAGGCACCGCATCTGATTCGGGTGCTTCTGAACACCGATGGGAAGGTTATATCTGGGGCTTGTGAATGTACAGTATAAGTTTAAAATTACTAACAGCTTACATTCGATGCTGCAATTTCCGGTTACTTCGGCCTGGATTCGGGATCAGCGATCAAATAATGTAAATCACGATTAAAAATTATTTTTTGATGATGCGGGAGATATCTTTATTATAATCAGTGGAGGAAATATACACCATGTCTGATATTTGGGTCTTTCATGTCTCCGACGATGCCTTTATCTCCCGGGACGCATCATTCCCCATGACAAAAACCGGAAGCAAAAGGGTCATAGCCGACGACACGGATTCCAAATTGCCAGGATATTGTGTTGTTGTTGTTGTTTCCTATTCTCTCATGTGCACACGTTGAGTATGAAGCTCACGACGTTCGCTATAATATTTACTACTAATCATGTTTGGAGAGGGAGAGGAGTGGATGGAAGCTGTGGGAGCTGTTAGGGCTCTTATAAATACCATATGTTTTTGTTTGGTTAGGGTGTGTGTGTGTGTGTGTGTGTGTGTGTGTGTGTGTGTGTGTGTGTTGTCACTTGGTTGCTCGCTTGAATTAACAGAACTTATTGGCCTCGACACCCTACCCCACACATATTTATAGTATTTCCTACATTTCCGTGAGTCCAATTTTCATCCAGAAACAGAACGATTATGGTGAACCATTTTGAAATGGCCAGTCTTTTGTTCAAATGCTGAAAATTATGTTTAAAAGACTATTTCACTTCCAGATTTTGCGCCAGCAACGGCAGGTTAAAAGTGCCCGCATGAGCAGAACTAATCACTGTAAACACACACACACCATACACACACACACACACACACACACACACACACACACACACACACACACACCGCATGCGCAAAAGGCCTCGTTAGCATTAATATGTCATTTTGAAGGTTGTGTTTTGACACTGGTGCACAGTGGTAATGGAAGAAACAAGGAAATTGTACTAATGTTGCATGAACAAGTAGCAGTTCACATTGTCAAACTGTATTGCTTCAGTAGTTTGATTCCAGTTATAATCATATTTTAGTAATGTGCAAGTGTTAACATGAGTGTTCATTTATTTTTAGATTCTTAATGCATGAGTAGGTTTAATTTTGAATCGTCACTGTGTTTCCATGAG
>CM068956.1:3230944-3244690 GCA_035128595.1 Eptatretus atami | reverse complement strand
ACACACATACACTGATACACACACACACCAATCATACTGTACACACAACACTGATACACACAAACACTGATACACACACAAACATACTGTACACACACACACACACTGATACACACAAACATACTGTACACACACACACACAGTCACACACAGCCACTGTTACACACACATACACTGGATACACACACAAACATACTGTAAACACACACACACTTTGACACAAACACATACACTGATACACACACACAAACATACTGTATACACACACACACACTGAATACACTACACACACACTGATACACACACACAACATACTGTCATACACACCACACACACTTTGACACAAACATTATACACACACACAACATACTGTATACACACACACAACTGATAACACACACACACCACTGATACACACACATACACTGATACACACACACAAACATACTGTATACACACCACACACTGATACAACACACACAACACACACACTGATACAGCACAATACACTTATACACACACACAAACATACTGTAATACACACACACACACACACACTTTGACACAAACACATACACTTGATACACAACACACAAACATACTGTACACACACACACACACGCCACACCACACACACGACATACACATGATTACACACACACAACACTGTCACACACACACACTATTTGACACAAAACACATACAACTGGCTACACACAGAGATGGTCAATACCCTCTTCCATTCAATTTTGGGAAATGGGTGAGGATAAAAAGTATGGGGAGGGGGTGAGGTAGTGGATGGTGCAAATTGAGAAAAAAACATTTTTAAAAGGAAAAGACAAAGGGAAATTACAGAGAAGAGAGTGGGAATGAGTTTTCAGAGGAGAGAGAAAAACAATTGAAGTAGAAACAAAGGATGGAAAGGGAATATATAATATCAGGGGAAAGTGTAGGGTTTGGTGTTGTCTAAATATTGTGCTATTGAAACCTTTAAAGCCTGCAATTTACAATGTGAGCAGTTCAATTTTCCGGACTAGCAAGCTCACAGCTTTCACAAGCTTTTCTGGAACTCCATAAAACCGACAGGGAAAACAGACCCCCCAATGCTTTTCATTGCTCAATGATTCTGTAATTTTGTGATACAAGGCTAACTTAAACTAAAATCCTGCTGGGTGGGATGTTATGAGACGCACAACCCTCAGGTTCCCTACTCGTTGATCCCAAACCAGCAGGCGGGTGAACTCCAAATTTAGTTTATTCCAAAGTCAAAGCAGTTCCTCAAAACCCTAGCTTGGTGCATAACGAAGCAATTTATTACTGGCTGTTCTCCTTCCTCTCTTCCTGCTTCTACTCTGCTCCCCATTTGTCTATACTCTCTCGTCTTGTCTATACTACAAGAGAAATGTCACCATGTTTCTCAAAGATGGCCAAACAGATCTTCGTCAAACTTTCAGAGGTTCATCAGTGAGTGCCTGGAAGTGTTTTAGGCAACAAAGAAAATTTTCTTTTTGAAAAAAAAAAGTTGGATTTTGTTTTTTTTAAATTGCTCTACGGTGCCTAAACCTTTGTAGCTGTGTGAAAGGTAATATTAAATGTTCCCCGATCCCATTATTTAGTGGTTGTGGGGAAGTTTTTTTAGGTCCCCACAAAAAAAATAGAAAAAAACCGATTTCATTTCTTCAAATTTCCAACAGGATTAGAACAGCATCCGGAAACGCCGGGTACCCCGACGAGAGAACATTCACGAAAGTCCCTTTCCAAACTGCTGATAATGTACTTGCTTCAACGATTTTATATCCAGAGGTCACCCCAAGTGTCTCAAACTGAGGATCTTTTCACACAAGTTATACTCTCACAACAACATTGTACTTAGTCCCCTTTTCAACTTTCCTCTACTTTAATCATAAAAATATCCCCTCATTAAATATTGCACAGTCAAATATAACAAGCAACTCATTCCATATCGAATCATAGATGTGCAAACATTGACATCGCACACCACCTTACAGACAGGATTAAATAATTTGTGACAGTGGCACAAGATCCAGCAGCTAAGAATGTCTGATCTTGCACCTTTCTCAGGTTGTGAGGGTGGCCTTTGCTAGGAAGGTGCAATTAACTCAACAACATCTGATTCCTTCTCCCCAAACTTCATATATTTCAATAGTATCGCTAATTAATTACTGTATTGTGAAATTTATTCTCATCAATTTGTTTCCACTTTATTTTTGTTTTTATAATACAGTAATACCTCACTTAGCCTTCGGGATTGCGTTCTTGAAGAAGAGAGCGCTAATCGAAAATGTGCAAAAGGGGATCATTATACCGTTGTTTACATGGAGATACATTCCCAACAACGGTATTTCTTACGCATGAATGGTATATGAGAGCTTCATTGTTACAGAGCGTTGGTGCTGCCGAAGCTGTTTCTTGGCAAAGGTTATGCTGGGTAGTTTGCCGTTTCCTTCCCAAAAGGAGTTTGGGCAGCAATTTGGAATTTCTTCAGGGTGCCGGCAATACCTCACCTACTCTTTGCGAAGGACACTGTCAGATCTTTAATGTTCACCAACTAATGCTGGCAGCCAGGACGCTCAGTTTAATGTCCATCGGAGGGACAGCACACACATTGCACACACATTGATGAATCACCCTATATGTAAAACTTCATGATGGCAGTTTATTGCTGGGCCGAGATTTGAACCATGGCCAGACATATTAGAGGTGAGTGTACGTACCTGTAGGCCATGCTGCTAGCCTTCAGATATGATGGTGGTCGTTATTACCAAAATCATGTCTATTAATTAAATGCACACCAATGCTGATCTTTTGTTGGATAATTATTGTAACTTGTGATTGAGATAACACTTTGCCCACTTGTTTTCTTTTTTGTAGTGCTGTGTTCACGTGGACGAATCTTCTGGTTGTGGTTGTGGAGTTGGGAGGCCCTGAGCAGGAGGCCCTGGACCTTGTGCCTGTCGTGACTAATGCCGTTTTAGAAGAGCACTACTTGGTTGTGGGTGTCGTCGTGGTTGCAGATCCAGGCACAGTGCCAATCAACTCACGCGGCGAGAAACAGCGCATGCACCTTCGCGACGGATTCCTCGCTGATCAACTGGATCCCATATATGTTGCTTATAATATGTAATTTATTACCTCGTCTTTTCTGGCTGCGAATGAACTCTCCACCAAAAGCTGAAAGGCGAGGTTGTGATTTGACTTTCAAGACGAGGAGAACGTATTGATATTAAAAAAAAAATACTTATCTCCTCGGCATGTCAATTGAGATTTTAGGATCTTGACTCTAAACCTGTCTGAAATGTATTGGGAAATGTAAAAAAAAATTAAAAACAAATAAGGGAAGGATGCAAAGATGTATCACGTATACCTTGAAGCACTCACAGTTTTTGCTTTTCCAGCCCCGTCAAACCCGACTTAAGGACACAACACTGCTCAAAGTGAAAGTTTTGTGCCTGCTCATTATTTATACTTAGAAACATAACTCGTCAATTCAGCATTGTAATTATATTATTGATGGAATTTTATTTCTGCCTTTACCTGCGTGTGGTGCTGGGAAATTGTCAATTTTGGTGTTTCAAAAGATCCAGTTTTTTTTCTTTCTTTCTTTCTTTTGTTCAGATCACCAAAGAAAGGCAGACATATAATTGCCTGAACTTTCTTATCTTGGGAAGTTCCAAGTTTGTGTGGATTTTGCAAGAAGCAGTTTTTCGTTATCTTTTGTTGGAAGCTGCTGAAGATTTGCCATTCTTGCGATGTCCTCCTTAGGCGATTGCATGCCACTACACTGGATTTGACTGCAGGTTCCGAAAGACTTAGACAGGTTACTCTCTTGGTCATGGGATTATATACTTGTAATATTTAAGTGACTTGGGCCAAAGTGTGATGGTGAATGCCTAGAAGACCAACTGCGATCAATTTATATTTCCCTGAACCTTGTGCTTCTTGCAATGTTATTCTTTTCATTACATTTCACTTGTCTATTAATTCCTCACTATTATATCCTGTTACCCTGCTTTACTTCAAGGGGTGGAGCCTTTTATTGTACTACCTGGACATGGATGTTGTTTTTATTTTCCATGTGAAATACCACTGTGTACATGCAGATCCCTTTTGGTGGTGCCCAGTATATACACAATGCTGCTCGATGTGAAATGACCAAGCAAACTCTGACCAGGATTTCTCTATAGATTACAGGGATTCTGCATCAGGTTTTAGGGAGGGAGGGGGGAGAGGGGTGGGGTGTGAACTGCGTTCTTTTTATTTTTATTTATCTTCCACCAGCAGGCTCATAACTCAATCGGATATTTACATCCCTGCTGGCTTCAGTAGAGCACTGCCCATTGGGCATGCAGCTCACGCCATTACTTGAAAGAGATCGGGTGAGATGTCAAAGTGATTACAGTACAGGGTGACCAACACGTGCACATTCATGCATCGTTTGTTCAAAAACCCGTCGTCATTTGAGCTTTTCAGTGATTTCCATGTGTCCTAACTTTTGCGGTTCATTGATGAACTCTGTACCACATCCTGATCCTGTGTACTCATTGCGTTATTTTAAAGGAATGTTGGGAGTGTTTTTTTCCATTAACTTTCTAGCTGAAGATGGTGAAAAACTTTTATCCTTCCGTGTGAAACTGCTAATTGTAGTAATCTTTTTCATGAAAATTACATTTTCTTTTACACTGTTACTTGTACAATGGAAGGCATAACATACTATCTGTTAGCATACCTTAGTTGGGAAGTTAATTTTATTTCATGCATTTTATTGAAAAGGATAATTGAGACGTCCGTTGTTTTGATCCAGATGCAGTGTGGAGCCCCATTTCCGGCTCGATGGCCTTAATATATTCGCTGGGACAAGGTGTTTTAAACTGTCTATATGCAGTCTCGCTAGCACCGTCCCTTCCACTTTCATTCTCCCTGTACTCAATACTAACGATAAACTTCAACAAACCCTAAATGCCAACTTTCTAAACACAGCTTCATAGATGTTAGTCACATGTTAGGTGTGTTCATGTGTACAGCTATAAATTATTGTTTTATCTTTCTTCCACTTTTGCATAGCCACCAAACATCTTCAAGTTGAAGTGCAACAATAAATAATTTGCTTGGGAGGGGGGGGGGGGGCGGGTGGGGAGGTGGGGTAAAGGGGTTAACAATATTAAGGTTACAAGCCAACTTATGCATTTTCTCTTCTCTTTTTGCATTTATATTCTCTTAAAGTGCAAAAAGTACATTACCTGTTTTTGTATGAATAAAACTTTCAATAATTTTTGAGTAGGTTCTAATCGGCTTCGTTGTTTATAACACTCGATTTGGCTATTTGTAGGAATCGAGACAAGGAAAATGCCTGGCTTTATATTCCACTGGAATGATCTCGAGCCCAAGCATGCCGTTATTGGTCTACGGCAACTGTCGTCTTTCCTATTCTCAATGTTGTTTCCTTTAATAAAAAGAGGTGCAAAAACAACAGCTTGCCTCAGATATAGTTTTTCTTCACTGTTGTATCTCTGTGGTTGTTCATTACTTTAACAGTGTACTCACTTGATTTTCAGACTTCCGTCAACAAGACAGTAAATCCCGTGAAGATGTAATGGAGTTTAAAACGATTCTTTTCCTTCTTTTTTTTCTTTTCTTTTTTTTTTCTTCTTTTTCTAAGCAGTCCAAGCGAAGCCAAAGAAGGATCCTTTGGATTATCCACATTTGTTAACTGGGAGATTATTAATGTAATGTTATTTTTTAAAAAACCTTTTGTATAAGCTTTGTCAAAACTTTCATAGAACTACAAAGTTGCAGCTTCACTATGATGGGACAGTTACTTGAAATGGGTATAATATGTCGAAAGGGCGAAGAAGAAGGGAAAATAGCAGCTCACGTAGGAAGAAAACAAAAGAGAATATGAATGTGCCATTTTATTTTGTGGTGGTGGTGGTGGTAACCTTGCGTGGTGTATGTCGGGAACCTCGACACCTGCTCAGACCATTATTTTGTCGATGTTATGATAAATCCTTAATTCTTGTGTGCACACTTTTTATCGTATATTACTAGCCGTTGGACTGCTTTGGTTTCACGGAATGAATATTGTGTGTGTGTGTATATACATATATATATATATATATTATATACATATACACACACACACACACACACACACACACACAGACACACACACACACACACGTAGTGGACAAAAATGGAAACACCAATGTAAAGTCACTTAATGGAGTGTTAGGCCACCACATGCAGCCAGTACGGTCTGAGTGTGCCATGGCATAGAGTCCACCAGTGTCTGGAATTCTGCAGGAGGGATACAGCACCATTCTTCCACAAAAAAGTCGATCAACTCACACTGTCTGGAGGACACCTGTTTGATGGAGGTGGAAAACACTGTCTCAGACGTCATTCCAGAATATCCCGTAAATACTTGATTGGGTTCAGATCTGGTGACTGAGAAGGCCATGACATATAGATAACTTCAGTGTCATGCTCATCAAACCATTGGGCGACCACACATGCTCTGTGGATTGGGGCATTGTCATCCTGGAAGACACCCCTCCTGGCAGGAAAGAAATTCTGCAACATGGGGTGAAAATTATTACTTGGTACCATTAAGTAGTGACTGGCATTGACCGCTTCTGAGGGAACGACTGCACCAAAACCAGGCCAGGAAAATGGGCCCCACATTACAAAACCAACAGAACCCTTCACTGTTGGAACCAAGCACCCAGGGTTGTAGAGTTCCTCAGGTTGGCACCACAAGTGCACTTATCCGTTTGTCAAGAACATGGTGAAGGATAATTCATCTGACCATAATCTCATTTCTCCACTGCTCGGTGGTCCATTCCCTGTGCTCTTTACACTACTGGACTCGCAAATGTGCATTGCCAGGTGCGATGAGCAGTTTGTGCACTGCAACTTTGTGGAGTTCTCGGTGGACCGTTTTTGAATGAAACTGGCTACTCACGCCCCAGATCAATTGATCTGCAGTTGGTCGTCTGCTTTGCCTGGCACTTCAAATTAACACACGGATATCATGATCCCGGAGTATGTGATTGCCCCCACTGTTGCCCTTTGCTGATGATGTCTTTTCCTTGGAGCTCCATGCCGACATCACCTTAGAGACTGTTGATCATGAAACATGATCAAGTTGAGCTGTCTTTGTCACTGAAGCTCCTGCCAAACATGCCCCAACAATCACCCCTCTTCAGTCACTGAGGTCTCCTCTTGCAGCCATGCCAGCCATAATTATAGGCAACCAGGCCTGTGCAGCATTTTTATATGTTGGTGTCCCTCATTTACCCAGGTGTTTCCTTTTTTTTGTCCACTACCTCTATATCCTTTGGGTCTTGTTCAGAAATATTTTCTGATATTTTGAGGCTTCGTGATTAATTAAGTGATTGAGTCCATACAATTTGAAGTTTTATATACATCCAAAAATAAGCCTTGGGTGTTTTTATAACATGTTTAAACATTTTAAGTAATTTCTAAATTAGACACATACATAGTACAATATAATTATATGCTGTAAGCTCTCACTATAGATGATGTCTTTAAGGAATGCTGCTTTTATATCTGAAATAGTCGAACAAATATGTGTAAATACACTGCTCCTAGTCCTTTTGGGAGCTGCATAGCAAGGTTGAATGGCATCAACAGAAATTTGATTATTTATTTTCCTGAAGTGCAGGTGATTGATTTTATTTTTAAGTCTTAAATGCACACCAACTGAGAAATGGTGATCAGGTATTGCTGTAGGGTGTTGGGTGGTCAGTGAGTACTTGTTCTCAAGTGCGGTAAAGTGCTGTATGGACAGTAAATGCTTGTTCTCAAGTGTGGTAAGGTGTTGGGTGACCAGTGAGTGCTGGCTCTCACGGTTGCTGTTGGATGAGCAGTGAGTGTTTGCTCATGCGTGTGGTAATGTTTTGGGTGACCAGTGAGTGCTTTCTCGTGGATTCGGTAAGGTTTTGGGTGACCAGTGAGTGCTTGCTCGTGGGTGCGGGAAGGTGTTTGGTAACCAGTGCAGTAATTGCTGTAGAGTGTTGGGTGACCAGTGAGGGCTTGTTCACGCTGGTGTTGGGTGAGCAGTGGGTGCTTGCTCGAGGGTGCGGTAAGGTTTTGGTGACCAGTGAGTGCTGGCTCGCGGCTGGGATTGGATGAGCAGTGAGTGCTTACTCGTGGGTACAGTAAGGTGTTGGGTGAGCAGTGAGTGCTTGCTCGCGGTTGGTGTTGGGTGATAGTCTAGATGCCAAACAGCCATTTCAGGGCAAAGCGTGCTTTAGCGTCCTTATGAAGTTTTTTGGTTGATTCATCATCTCTGAGCTATCCTGAATCAGAATCAGCCAGGTGCCAGTCACACCCTTGAGGAATGTTTTTTAGAGGCGAAAAACAAAATGGTCACCACCGACTTTCGATAAATTCTTGTTTGGGCGATATCTTCACTTCTAATGCACTTACACACACAATTTTTGGTGTCTCTACTATATGTTTCATGCGACAGACAAGGTAAACGTTGATGATTCTCTCACGATTGGACGATAACAGATGGCGGAATTTGAATCTGGATGGCCAACAAGACACTAACCAAGAAAGTGACCCTGATGACTTCGACCAAAAAGAGCATCAAGCTGGATGGAAGGCCAGTATATGATACCGACTTGATCACACCCGAGTCATATGTCTCCAACAATACAGGGATATTGATATCAAGATGTCCTCTCTTATGAACTGTCCCCTGTCCAGCCTCCTTGTTTGATGAGAGCGGTGCAATCGGGCTCAGTCGAAAGCAATCCTGAAGACGAAACTCCAAGTTGAGCAATCAAGTCAAATCCAAGGTGTTCCAGTGCTGTCATCATCGATGGATGCGCCATGTTATGGACTGTACATTGGCCACAAATGGTACAGTTGAGGATTATGTGATCAACTTCATGGGAACCATCAAATACCACCTGGAGTGTTGTGGCGTAGACCTGATTTTCGACAGGTACATCAAAATCAGCACGAAACAAATGACGAGATCCAGTCGCGCAGGTCATGATTCAAGTCGAAAACATCAACTCAACTTACACACAACACTTCCAGCACAAAAAGTGGTCCTAAATGTAGCCTACAACAAAGTACAACTGATCGATTTGATCTGTCAGTATCTGATGACCCACATTGTGGACAACAGACCAAACTGGTGATCACCGGAAAAGATCTACACCAGTACAAGTATGAAACAATTCCACTCTCCAGAGAGGATCTGAAAACACACCATGAAGAAGCAGATGTCATCATCACCATCACTTAGTTAGAATTGTGTCAGGTGTCAGTGGTGACTCACACATCAAAGTGGTCTGCGACGATACAGATGTCTTTGTCCTGTTGATTCATTTCTACCTCGAGGAAAAGATGACTGTGATGTCAGCATGGAGAGTCCGTGTGCTGGGAGGGCAAACATAGACATTCGCCAAACAGCACTGAAACACAAAAGCATCGCCAAATATCTGCCTGCTGTACATGCTCTGACCGGATGCGATACTGTGTCGTATTTGTTTGGCATTGGAAAGGCCACAGGGCTGAAGGTACTAATGGGCGGACATCATCCCACCTTATGGTCAGCTGGAAGCAGACGAGGAAAAGATGATATCTGAGGCAACTACCTTCATTGCTGCCTGTTATGGTTCCAAAGTCGAAGGTGATATGTCCACACACCGCTATCAGTTGTGGAAGTCTAAGATGGCCAACTCCAAGATTACCTCTGCACCGAAATTGAAGTCGTTGCCCCATCGCATGATGCCTTTGTTCAACATGTACATCGCGCTCATCATCGTCATTATATGGAAATCGGCCACTCAGTCAGACCCTCCGAACATGGATGCCATCAAGAATGGATGGCAAGAAGGTGAGGACGGTGCGACGTTGTGTCCAACCACACTTCCACCTGATGCGTCTGCTGCACCAGTCACCATTCTGCAGCTGATCAAGTGTGGATGCTCCACCAGCCGGCCATGTTCCACCGGGAGTGTGGTTGTGTTGCAGCACAGATGTCATGTTCGATGGTTTGCAGTTGTAATGCTGGATCAGACTGTTGTAACGAACAGACAAGGGCAGTTGCTGTAATCACGACGCGATGACGAAGATTGAACATAATGTAGACATTGCATCCTTAACAAAGTTAATATTTGTTTGCCAAAATAAAAGGTAATTTAAAAATTATATACATGTACATACTTACTTTAAGACATAACCCAAAGTCATAGTCAACTATCCACATGTATCCGGATATATTTGTGTAAAAATCGTATTCCAATATAATCATCAATTCATTGATCATTGCAAGTAAGTTACTTCAGCCATCATTGACTATTATTGCACGTAGTATTAATATTTGAGGGTTCATGAAATTCAATTTCTTACTCGAAGGATCAGTGGAACTGCAAAATAGCCATTTTTCATATTAAAATGGTGGCCATCTTGAAATATTAGACAGGTCTTATTATAATATTATTTTTATATAAAAATACATTTCAATTTTATCATTATCAGATTCCTTGACCATGAAAACATAGTAGTAAACACCGAAACTGTGTTTGTAAGTGCATTAGAAGTGAAGATTTGCCCAAAACAGAATTTATCGAAAGTCGGGGTGGGCCATTTTGTTTTTCGCCTCCAAAAAAAATTCCTCAAGGTGGGAGTCTGGACCGGCTCATTCTGATTCAGGATAGCTCAGAGATGATGAATCAACCAGAAAACTTCATAATGACGGCCACAACATGCTTTTTTCACATTTCCGCTGGACTATGAGCAGTGAGTGCTTGGGGGGAGGAGGAGGGCTTTCGCCCTTTCTCCGTTTTTGCATACTCTACTTGGCAGAATTATCTTACTGAGCAACTTGAGGACTGTTGTGAACTACGTATGGCTTTTCATCTAATAATTCTGGAATAAAACAAGATTTCTTCATTTTAACTGTGCAAGTAACAAGACGGTAATCTCGTGATGGTACAAATTATTTTTGTTCTGCTATTTAATAGGATTGATTATTTTCAATGATCAATATCCAGCGCGTGCTTGAGTAACATTAACAGTCGGCGTGTTTGCATGTGCATTGTTGTTGTTAATTTGAATATTTCAAATTGAATTTTAAACTTTTAAGAACGAGTTATGGTGTCAATGGTTGTGAAGGTGTTGGATTGTTTGCACTTGGTGTACTGTGTGTGGCTTTTGCTTTTTCTTCCCATTCATTGCTTTCTTCGCAATGATTGATGCACTTTGCGCATCTCTTTGCTTTTTATGTTTCATACGTGTTTAGAGACACCAATAAAAGCACTTTATTTTTGCTTCTTTAAATGTTGTCTTTTCTGTGTTTGTCAAAGCTGCTGTGTGCAATAATGTTGAATGTGTTTTGTTGTTAATTTTACACAATTCACATTTTAATGGTGATTCATTGAACATCACTTTGTGCCCTGAAACAATACACACTGCACACTCACTGTGGCTTCAAACATTTTTACCTTACCGTCGAGAATCACCTGTCATTTTATCTGACACTTTCAAACATTACAGAGAGAGATACTGATCACAATTACCTGTAATTTGATCTGACACATTCAAACATTACAGAGAGAGATACTGACGATGATCAACTGTAATTTGATCTGACACATTCAAACATTACAGAGAGAGATACTGATCAGAATCACGTGTAATTTGATCTGAAACATTCAAACATTACAGAGAGAGATACTGACGAAAATCACCTGTAATTTGATCTGACACATTCAAACACAACACAGAAAGATACTGACGAGAATCACCTGTAATTTGATCTGACACATTCAAACATTACAGAGAGATAGTGATCAGAATCAAGGTCAGAGGAATAGGGGTGGTAGAGACAGGGAGGGGTGAAATGGGAGTGAGAGAGGCAGAGGGGAAGGGGGAGAGAGGAGGGGGGATTCCGGCAAATGTGATGCCCAGTTTAATGACCATCCGAAAGACGGCACACACATTTATGAATCACCCTGCCTGTGAAACACAGGGATGTTGGTTTACGGCTGGGTCGGGATTCACACCCAGGCTAGACAGCTTAGAGCGAGTGTGCGTACCTCTCGGCTATTCTGCTGTGATTTGGTGATTCATTGCTTTGTGGCAACTGCAAACATTTTTTCCTCATTGCAATCATCTAATTTATTTTGCCTTCCTAACTCCAGAAATGTTCCCACTGAGAACCGTGCCAATGAAGCTTGAAGAGTACTGGCCTGAGTGGCAAACTACTCAAGCAAGCACTCCAACAAAATGGTTGAAGAAACTTTTAAAAACGAAACTAATCTTTCTTTGCCAAAGTGCTAGGTTGTATAATGAAAGACAATCGTACAAAAAGGGGAAACGTGGTGTAAAATAAAATTGCACATTTGCAGCAAGTGAGTACCGCTAGATGCACCGCACAGCCAAACACAGGTGATTGGGCCCTGAACTTTGCTCAAGTTGATTGATATGTTCAGTGATGGTACAAATATTGTAAAGTCGGGGTTGTAAGGAATGACTGGCTTGGCAAGCGATTAGCGATCGCCGATCGGTCAAATGAACACCATGCAGCCCGTTACCCTGAGCGAGAGGTTTGTGCTCCGTCATCCTGAGCGAGAGGTTTGTGCTCCGTCACCCTGAGCGAGCGGTTTGTGCTCCGTCACCCTGAGCGAGCGGTGTGACGGGGCACAACCACTCGCTGCGGGTGACGTGGCACGAACCACTCGCTCAGGGTGACGGGCCACGAACCACTCGCTCAGGGTGACGGGCATTAACCACTCACTCAGGGTGGCGGGCCACGAACCACTCGCTCAGGGTGACGGAGCATGAACCACTTGCTCAGGGTGACGGGGAAATAACCTCTCGCTCAGGGTGACGGGGAAATAACCTCTCGCTCAGGGTGACGGGGCAATAACCGCTCGCTCAGGGTGACGGGGCAATAACCGCTCGCTCAGGGTGACGGGGCAATAACCGCTCGCTCGGTGACGGGGCAATAACCGCTCGCTCAGGGTGACGGGGCATGAACCACTCGCTCAGGGTGACGGGGCATGAACCACTCGCTCAGGGTGACGGGGCATGAACCACTCGCTCAGGGTGACGGGCATGAACCACTCGCTCAGGGTGACGGGGCATGAACCACTCGCTCAGGGTGACGGGGCATGAACCACTCGCTCAGGGTGACGGGGCATGAACCACTCGCTCAGGGTGACGGGGCATGAACCACTCGCTCAGGTTGACGGGGCATGAACCGCTCGCTCAGTGTGATGGGGAAATAACCGCTCACTCAAAGTGACGGGGCAATAACTGCTTGCTCAGGGTAACGGAGCACAAACCTCTGCTCAGGGTGACGGGGAAATAACCGCTCGCTCAAGGTGACGGAGCACAAACCCTTCGCTCAGGGTGACGGAGCACAAACCTCTCGCTCAGGGTGACGGGGCAATAACCGCTCGCTCAGGGTGACGGAGCACAAACCTCTCGCTCAGGGTGACGGAGCACAAACCTCTCGCTCAGGGTACGGAGCACAAACCTCTCGCTCAGGGTGACGGAGCACAAACCTCTCGCTCAGGGTGACGGGGCAATAACCGCTCGCTCAGGGTGAAGGAGCACAAACCTCTCGCTCAGGGTGACGGGGCACAAACCTCTCGCTCAGGGTGACGGGGCACAAACCTCTCGCTCAGGGTGATGGGGGCAATAACCGCTCACTCAGGGTGACGGAGCACAAAG
>CM068956.1:3200081-3225359 GCA_035128595.1 Eptatretus atami | reverse complement strand
AGAGTTGGGATGACTTACTGGAGATGAGAGCTGGGATGACTTGCTGGAGATGAGAGTTGGGATGACTCACTAGAGATAAGAGTTGGGATGACTTACTGACTGGAGACGAGAGTTGGGATGACTTACTGACTGGAGATGAGAGTTGGGAATGACTTACTGGAGATGAGAGTTGGAATGACTTTCTGGAGATGAGAGTTGGGATGACTTACTGGAGATGAAGTTGGGATGACTTACTGGAGATGAGAGTTGGGATGACTCACCGGAGATGAGATTGGGATGACTCACCAGAGATGAGAGTTGGGATGACTGACTGGAGATGAGAGTTGGGATGACTACTGGAGATGAGAGTTGGGATGACTGACTGGAGATGAGAGTTGGGATGACTTTCTGGAGATGAGAGTTGGGATGACTTACTGGAAGATGAGAGTTGGGATGACTGACTGGAGATGAGAGTTGGGATGACTTACTTGGAGATGAGAGTTGGGATGACTTTCTGGAGATGAGAGTTGGGAATGACTTACTGGAGATGAGAGTTGGGATGACTTACTGGAGATGGGAGTTGGGATATCACAGAGATGAGAGTTGGGATGACTTACTGGAGATGAGAGTTGGGATGACTGACTGGAGATGAGAGTTGGATGACTTACTGAGAATGAGAGTTGGGATGACTTGCTGAAGATGAGAGTTGGGATGACTTACTGGAGATGAGAGTTAGGGTGACTTACTGGAGATGAGAGTTAGGATGACTTGCTGGAGATGAGAGTTGGGATGACTTACTGGAGATGAGAGTTGGGATGACTTACTGGAGATGAGAGTTTGGGATGACTCACTGGAGATGAGAGTTGGGTGACTCACTGGAGATGAGAGTTGGGATGACTTACTGGAGATGAGAGTTAGGATGACTTACTGAGAATGAGAGCTGGGATGACTTGCTGGAGATGAGAGTTGGGATGACTTCTGACTGGAGACGAGAGTTGGGTTGACTTACTGACTGGAGATGAGAGTTGGGATGAACTTACTGGAGATGAGAGTTGGGATGACTTACTGACTGGAGATGAAAGTTGGGATGACTGACTGGAGATGAGAATTGGGATGACTTACTGACTGGAGATGAAAGTTGGATGATGACTGGAGATGGAAGAGTTGGGATGACTTACTGGAGATGAAGAGTTGGGATGACTTACTGACTGGAGATGAAATTGGATGACTTGACTGGAGATGAGAGTTGGGATGACTTACTGGAAGATGAGAGTTGGTGACTCACTGGAATGAGAGTTGGGATGACTCACTGGAGATGAGAGTTGGGATGACTTACTGGAGATGAGAGCTGGGATGACTTGCTGGAGATGAGAGTTGGGATGACTCACTAGAGAATAAGAGTTGGGATGACTTACTGACTGGAGACGAGAGTTGGGATGACTTACTGACTGGAGATGAGAGTTGGGATGACTTACTTACTGGAGATGAGAGTTGGGATGATTTTCTGGAGATGAGAGTTGGGATGACTTACTGGAGATGAGAGTTGGGATGACTTACTGGAGATGAGAGTTGGGATGACTTACTGGAGATGAGAGTTGGGATGACTTACTGGAGATGAGATTGGATGACTTACTGGAGATGAGAGTTGGGATGACTCACCAGAATGAGAGTGGATGACTTACTGAGAATGAGAGTTGGGATGACTGACTGGAGATGAAAGTTGGATGACTTGCTGGAGATGAAGAGTTGGGATGACTCACTAGAGATGAGAGTTGGGATGACTTACTGATGGAGACGAGAGTTGGGATGACTTACTGACTGGAGATGAGAGTTGGGTGATTACTGGAGATGAGAGTTGGGATGACTTACTGACTGGAGATGAAAGTTGGGATGACTGACTGGAGATGAGAATTTGGGGTCACCATTACGATCCTGAGAGTAAAGAGATGGTCAACGGTCGAGTCGAATGTCAGGCCTGGCAGCTTGGCTGATGAGGGAAACTTGCTGAAATGAACACAGGGAAAAACTGATAAATTCACTTCAATAACTGCTCCCAACCCTGCTGTACCCTTTCCCCTTGAATGATTGACATTATGCAAGTATAATACTGTGATGACAGGTCGATGGCATCTTTTTGTCCATCTTTATATTTCACATGTCGACTCTCATTATGTTTAAGCAATATCTGTTTGTCATTTCATTGTGTTGTGACTTGATATAAACATGCTTATTTGATGTTTTATGTGAAGAGTGCAGAACATACTCAAAAGAAAGTCGCCTTGTGATGAGTCATCATATCGATGCTGTCTGGCTGACATCATTCCATCTGCCCTCCTTGACCTTTCCCCAAACCACACACCGGATATGGAGCTCCCATGAGGATGAGCTTGTACTGGAGACCCATCAAGGCCTGAGCTAAATGAACATGTAAGAGAAACGTTCTGGATGAATGGATCCTTTTTGTGCCTTTTCAGTGACTTTAGATACTTGGCCACACAATCGATGATACATATTCTCTTATTTATACCTCTGGCTCTTCAATGTAGGAAGCTAAGCTTCATAACTTCAAAGGGATACAAAGTATGATTTGTTGCAAAAATGGGGAAAGAAAAATCATGAAGATAACAAAGGATCTTTGTTCTATTTTACACCTTTTATCTGTAATTTCTAATTCTTGTTTTAAAGTAAACACCATGCAGGAACAAACGGAATATTCAGAAAATCCATGTTGACGTCATGGCTTGTTTTACCTTCAATTTGGATTTGTTTACTGTTCAAACTGTTGTGAACACGTGGTTATCTTACCGTGTGGTTATCTTACCGTGTGGTTATCTCACCGTGTGGTTATCTTACCATGTTATCATTCAGCGTTATCTTTCAGTGTGGTTATCTCACTGTGTGGTTATCATTCAATGTTATCTTTCAGCGTGGTTATCTTAACACGTGGTTATCTTTCAGTCTGGTTATCTTACCATGTGGTTGTCATTCAATGTGGTTATCTTTCAGCGTGGTTATCTTACCATGTCGTTATCATTCAATGTTATCTTTCAGCATGGTTATCTTTCACTCTGGTTATCTTACCATGTGGTTATCTTACCATGTGGTTTACATGACCATGTGGTTTACATGACCAGTCACTCTCAGACTCGTTTTGATAATCTTTTTAAACAAGAAGGAAGCCATTACTCAAAAAAGCCCACCTTGAGTCCCGTTTGAGGTTTGCAAAAACTCACTCCAGAGATTCTGAAGCCATGTGGGAAAAAGTTTTGTGGTCTGACGGAACCAAGATGGAACTTTTTGGTCTCAATGCAAAACGTTACGTTTGGCACAAACCCAACACAGCACTTCACCCAAAGAACACCATCCCTAATGTGAAGCATGGTGGTAGCAGCATCATGTTATGGAGATGTTTCTCATCAGCAGGGACTGGGGTACTCGTCAGGATAGAAGGGAAAATGGATGGAGCAAAATACAAAAAAATCCAAGAGGAAAACCTGTGACCCTCTGCATCAAAGCTGAAATTGGGACGGAAGTTCACCTTTCAGCATGACGATGACCCGAAGCACACAGCCAAAGCTACACTGGAGTGGCTAAGGAACAAGAAGATCAATGTCCTTGAGTGGCCCAGTCAGAGTCCCGACCTAAATCCAATCGAAAATCTGTGCCATGATTTGAAGATCGCTGTTCCTCAACGCTCCCCACGGAACTTGACTGAGCTTGAACAGTTTTGTCCAGAAGAATGGGTAAATATTGCCCAATCAAGGTGTACAAGGTTGGTGGAGACCTATCCCACCAGATTCACAGCTGTAATTACTGTCAAAGGTGCTTCAACCAAGTATTAACTCAGGGGGGTGGAAACTTATCCAACCAAGGTATTATAGTTTTGTGTTTTTAATTAATTTTCTAAAATTTGTGGAATTTGTTTTTCACTTGGAAGTTGTGGGTTACGATGTGTAAATAAAGGTGGGAAATGCCTGATTTAATGAAATTTAATTCCAGGCTTTCAGGCAACAACAGGTGAAAATTTTTTAATCGGGGGTGTACACTTTCTATATCGGCACTGTATATTGGTTGGTCTGGTCTGTGATTCTGTCTGTCTGTATGTTAACGGCCGACAGGTCACAATTTTAAACCGATCTTCACAAATCCTCACCACCTAGTAGAGTTGGTTATAAGCAAGAAGTCTCTTGATTTTGAGTTCAAAAGGTCAAAAGGTCAACATCGGCCAAAAGTCAAAAACTTAGGTCTATTTCTACAATCCTCAATTTTCATCCGATTGACTTGAAATTTCAAGAGGATTTTCACAACAGGTCAGTGAATTTAACCACCAACTATTTTTGAAGTCAACATCAGCCAAAAGGTCAGCAAAGGCCATGTTTTTAAAATAGTTAATTTTCATCCGATTGACCTAAAATTTGAAGATTTGCAGATCAGGTCATTGTATTCAGCCACCAATTATTTGTGAGGTCAACACAGGCCAAAAGGTCAAAATAGGCCAAAGGGTCTACAATTTCGGTGAATTTTCCAAAATCAATTTTCATCCGATTGACTTGAACTTTGATTAGGATTTGCATGTTTGGTCAAATAATCCAACCAGCATTTATTTTGATGTCAATAGGCCAAAGGTCAACAGCTTATGTGCAACTTCTAGAATCCTCAAGTTACATCCGATTGATTTTAAATTTGAACAGGATTTGCATAGCATGTCAATGAATTCAACCACAAATTATTTTTGAGATCTAAAGGTCAAAAGGTCAACTTAGGCCGAATTTCTAAAAATGTCAATTTTCATCCGATTGAGTTGACTTTTGAATAGGATTTGCATCCCAGGTCACTGAATTCAACCATCATTTTGTTTTTTGACATCAACATTTGCCAAAGGTCAACGGCCTTAGTGAGATTTTTAAATTCCTAAATTTTCATCCAATTGACTTGAAATTTGAATAGGATTTGCATATCATGTCACTGAATTCAACCACCAATTATTTTTGAGGTCAACAACTTCGGTGCAATTTCTAAAATCCTCAATTTCTATCCAATTGATTTGAAATTTAAATGGGATTTGCATGTCAGGTCACTGAATTTAACCACAAATTATTTTTGAAGTCAAATTTGTTTTCGGTATTTGGCAAGTATCGTGATCTGCACAACGTCTTTCTTGTTTGTTTGTGAACAGGATATCTCAAAAAGTTGTGGACAGATTCGGATGAAATTTGGAAGAGAAGTTGGGTGTGTGACAACAAAGAAATAATTCTATTTTAGTGAAGATCTGGATCCTGATATTAGAATTTTAAAAGTGATTCTTCACCACTGAGAGATAGGAATAAAGCACGATATCACGATATCACCACGATATCTCAAAATGTTGTGGTTGGATAATGACAAAACATGGTCGTAGTTGGTGAGATGACAAGAACAAGCCAATTAGATTTTGGTTTAGTTCAGCAGATCCGGTATATCAGTGGGATACAAAATGTAAACTGTTCAGCCTGGTGGAGGTAATGTGCTCTCCCGAGTGCCACATTCTCGTGTTTTTATGTAATTTTGTCCAACTTCTGTGATGGAGGTTATGTTTTCACCCCTGTCTGTTCGTCTGTTTGTCTGTGAGCAGGATATCTCAAAACGTTGTGGACAGATTCAGATGAAATTTGGTGGACAGGTTGGGTGTATGCCAAACAGTCAGAATCTCTTGTTGCCTCTCCTCACCAAACTCCTACTGACTACCTTCTCATGCTGACCCCTGTTTTTGGAACAGATGGCAGAGGTGTGCAAGGCGGGTCTCTGGTGCCTTAAAACCAGATTACTCCGGGCAGGTGGGGCCCATCAGCCTTGGATGGCAGCACACCTCGGAGAAGGACAACTCCGATTTTAAATCCCCAGCTTCGGGTTAAATAACCGAGCACCGGGCAGCAACAATGCCTTGAGCCGCTCATTGGCAGATGAATCCCTTTTGGGATCAACGGCACCATATGACATAGATAGGAGGCATATTATTCAACTTTATGAACTGGCTCCGTCGACTGCATTTCACATTCCCCCTGTCCCAAGGGAACAAAGTATTAAAGGTCACCCCCCCCCCAACCCACCCTCCCCACACTGTACTCTGATCGCAAAACTTGACGACATCAGGGTTAGAGCCCCTGACTATCTACGACCAGTGGGACAACCCGGAGCTGGTTTCCATTGAATATGACGCCTACCATCCAAACCTTTTCACGGAGGTGGAAGGCTGAGCTTCAGCACATCTTCAGCTCCACCAATTCCTGATCTTCAGCATATTAGATGTGTCATTACATGGAACATATTATCATTAGCCCGATTAGGATATCTGGAAGGCATGGTGCATGAAATGACAATGCTCTAAATATCAGTCGCAGGCTTGTCTGAAGCAAGAATACCTAGCAGTGGACAGCAGCAAGTAGGTAACTACACCCTAACATCTGTAACAGTGCACCCATGGAATAGCCCTACTGCTGGCAAGTGATACGAGTGGGTCATTGATATCATGGCACCCTGTCTCAGGCTGTCTCCTTGTGGCTTGTCAAAAACATCGACATGGCGCCCTCTCTCTGATTGTGGCATACGCCCCTACCAAGGTCTCTGCAAGTTCAGAGAAAGACATTCTACAAGCAATTGGACTCTCTTGTCGCATCAGTCTCCCTCCATGACCAACTTTTGATTCTCGTCGACCTGATCGCATCCTCTGGCACACATCATACAGGATTTGAAAGTGTTCTCAGGAACTGTGGATCAGGTTATATGAATGACAACTTTCTTCGTATGATCTCCCTCTGCTCCTCCCATAACCTATCCATTATGGGGTCTTGGTTCAGGAGGAGAGACATACACAGATTCACTTGGATCTCTAACAATGCTAATCCCCATTAAGAACTGGATCACATTTTATCTCGAGATCGTTCAATTTTCAAATCGTATCGGGTTTTTAGAGCTGCTGAAGCTCGGGCAAACACTAACCACAGATTAGTTGTGGCTGATACCATTGCCAAGAAAGACCTGGGCGGCGCTTGAATATGGAAGCTATGGTTGTTGACCCAGAGCTGTCTACCTGATAATAACATCTCCATCCAGAACCGTTTGGATGTTCTGGGCGAACTCTCAGACGACATTGAGAAGCCTGGCCTTTTGTCTGTTACACTATCCTCTCTACAGCATCTGAGACAGTCGGATTTAGTCGGCCACAGAAACGGACCTGGTTGTCAATTGATATTCTGGCCATTATTGATATGAAGAGGCCAGCACGACTTCAAGGAAAGATCCCAGACAGAAGGCATCTTCGAGGTGTCAATCCGGCAAAGGCGAGGAAAGACCCTGACTCTTGGTATGGGCATCTCGCCAATGAAGTTGAGTAAGGTATCCACCAAAATGGCCTGAGACCTGCCTTCCGGGACAATCCAGCACATGCGTACTAGTCGAAATTAAAATAAAAACAAAAGCAGGATTCTGATCATGAAGGCAAGTGGGACACACTGCCACACTCATGAGGAAACCCTCAGCTGCTGGAAAGAATATTTTGAGCATTCTCTTAACCCATGGTGGATGAGTTGGTTCGATGACAAGAACAAGCCGATTCGATTTTGGTTCGGATCAGCTGATCCGGCCCATCAGTGGGATACAAAACGTCAACTGTTCAGTCTGGCCGATATATTTGTTCTACCGAGTGCCATCCTAGTTCTTCCTGTTATCTCACTATTTACTATTGGTCATACTTCATGTTCTTTGCCTTTCTCAAGGACTTTCCCACGTGAACTTCAGTTATTTTTCAGGTAAACTACTCGTCTTTCATCGTGAATCTGTTCGCTGTGAATTTTGGTCTGAAAGAATCTTCGGGAGCCCATCTTAGGACAATATGACACTTGCGTCATCATCGTATACCATCAATATACAAAGATGTTTCACTCTTTTGAAATAATTCAAACATACATCTCGAGTTATTTAATCCATGTAAATTCAGGATATCAACTTGCTGTAAACAATGACCTGTTAGTGCGATTGAAATACATAAACATCAGCTTTCTGTGTCCCCGGCACACGCGATCCAATGTTTGCATTTTTTTAAAAAAAAATTGGACTATCATATGTGACCTTGACCTTCAACAGTTAGGGATAGGGTGTAAACAAAGAAAATGTGTCCCCATCAAACATTGTATCCATAAAATTTCACATCATGAAAATCGGAGGAAATTTATTCAAGTCATGATCACAAAGGTGAATTAAGTCACAATCCGAATTTTGTTAATGAGGTCACAATCCGAAAAAGTAGGTCAAGGACACGAAACAATTATCAGGTGCACAACATGGGTGCAGGTACACTATTTATAATGGAAGAACATCTTGGAAGGCCAAGTGGTCTTTGAGACGCCACATTGGAAAAATTGAGCGATGACAAAAAAAAGTTTGTTTTTGTCAGACCACCATTTGACCTTGACCTTTAACCCGAAGAAAGCCTGGTGTTCGCTTGACGGCCCAGGTGGCTGGCTGAAGATTTTAGGGTCTTGAGTTTGAGCTCTTGTCACCCATTGAAATAACACCAGGTAGGTTGACTCAGCCTGTCATCCTGAGGTCGGCAATATGAGTACCAGCTTACGGGGTAAGCCATTCGAGTACCCTGCGTTGGAATGGCGACCCAACCAGGGCTGCACTCCTTGGCTAAATTTAACTACCTCAGCAGCCCTACGTGCTTCATGGCGTGAAAGGAATGGTTATTATTAATATTTTAACCAAGAGGGGGTATGAAGTAAATAAAGCAAGCATTTATGCACGTTGCTCCAAGTTATCTAGAGGGGGCAATTTCGTTAACATCAGACAAATCTTAGTCGAGTTGTGGTAAAAATTGTTAAAATGTCTGTAATTAGGTCATGACCTTAAAGTTGGTCAAGGTCAAAAACATGTCAACCACACGTACTTTCTATTCCCCATCTTGATGAAAAATTTCATTTTGATAGCGTCAGCCGGCTCTGAGATACAGCTCAGACATTGACAGTGAAGGAAGAGGGAAAAAATCCTAAATTTTGGTTTAATACTCTGATCGGTCGAAGAAACTCTCTGGCACCATTACAAATTGAGGGCACCAGTTGTGGAAACAAACCCCACAGCAGGGATAATCCTTCCACGATCCTATAGGGGGAGGTTTTATGAATCAGTGTGGGAGGAATAAAAATGACGATGAGAATCAAACCCGGGACAACGTTTGCACTTTTGCTGTTGCTTGTTTGCTTTGTTGATCTATTGCTCATCAAATTATTTATTCAACGCGACAATCCCAACTTAAATGTCACAGTTTCGTCTCTTATATTTGTACTGGATCAGGTTATTCTGTTAAATAAAATATCAGTTTAATGTGATTTTTGGTTAAACGTGTCCAGTGAAACTCGACGAACCCGTGCACGTGATTTCCATTCTCTCTTACCCACCACAAACATCAGTTTTTCGATTGCATGAAAGCACAAACACGCAACAACTGCTTGCAGAAAATAGAAAATGATAAAATAACAAGAAACGCTGTCAGCGAAAAGACATCTGTAATCACACCTCTGCAGCACTTTCCAGAAAAAGCCTACAGATCCACATCAGCACAGGTTGGATGTTATAATGAATGGAGAGGTGTTGAAAACACCTGACCCTGAGTGGGTTGGATGTGTGAAATTGCCACAGAAAAAAACTCTCTTTGACTGTTTCCATTCCGAGCACATCTTCACTCTTCTTTCCACACACATTTTCAGGCTGGGCCACAACTACACCATTACCAAGGTAATGCTATTTTCACTTCTGAAAATATTGCTCATTGTAGGACAAGCACTTCACTGAAATATAAAAAAAAACAAAAAAAATGCTTCCATTAGACTGATTAGAGGATATCCATAATGTGCATTGTTATGATTGATTAGAGGATATCAGTTCAGGTCAGGTATGGAAGCATGTGTCGGAGCAGCGTGTCGCTGTGTCCACTTTCAGTGGGTTCTCCAGAAGCCTGCATCTGGCCATCCCCCAGGCAGATGCCTGGCCCATCCCAATCTCCTTGAGATGCCGATCAACCTTTTTCGCAATGTCATTGCAAGGGAAAAACACAAAGAGAAGAGAGAGAAAAAGAAAAAAAAAAACGTACGTGCAAAAAAAAAAGACTTTCAAACAACCACACAGGGCGTTCCTTTCGCTCTCATAAACGATACCGGATTGGGGCATTGTGTTTTATCTATAAATGTGCATAACACAAATCGAAATTATTCGGATCACTTTCATCACTATCCGGGAAGTCCTACGGTTGTAACCCGTTAATGGGAAACGCGCTGAGGAATCTCTTCTCCACAACGGCCACACCACGCACAACGTGGCCTTGTCATTGGTTGGTAAATTAAATGGCCATAACTTGGAAAGCACTTGTGCCTGATTAATATCAAACCTTGAAAAGCACATCCTTGGTCGTCCCGAGCCAATAACCTGGCAAGTTCAATTAGGATCGGACAGTGGCTTGTCGAAAACAGCGGTCACAGACACACCACACACACACACACACACACCATCACACACACACACACACACACACACACACACACACACCCACACACACACACACACACCCACACACACACACACACCTGGAATTATATATATATATATATAATGAATTTGTGATGTTGGATTATCTGGTTCATTGTCGAGGGAAAACATGCACAATCTCAACTTATCCATCACTGTAACACTTTTACACACAATGACGAACTCGAACAAAAAACTAACTTTGATCGTTTACACATTATTACTTCTGGATTATCTGTTATTGACGTATGTAGGGAGGGGTGCCTGAGGCACAGATGGCGTGAGAGGGAGGACAGGAGGTTCAGGAGTGCATACAGCTCGAGCCTTGGGCGTGTCTATGGCTTCATGGAATGTGGGATTGTTGTTATTATCACCCGATGTGGAACAAATTAATTTGTCCGCTCTTCGTGCTGTTGTCCGTGTCTCAAGACTTGGACCTTCAATTGTTTGTGGGAAAAACAGGTTGCGGTGAAACCGGGTTGAAATGGGGTAAACTCGCTGATCGGCACCCAGGTGCTCGTACGATGGAGGTTAACTCGATGAGAAGCCTTCCTCTCTGATGGCGGAGCTGATGGAAACATCTTCACTTGAATTCTCTGACATCTTCGGATCTTAGTTTGAGCTCCTGTCGTGTACCTTTAAGCGCCTAAGTCACATTTGCTCTACGGCGAGGATACGGCGGCCGTACGCCCTCTGAATGACGAAACGTGCGAGTGGGCGCCAGAGTTTCTGCACTCGGTGCCTCACGTGCCTACGCCGTTGGCTATCTTTTACAGGCCGGCTAGGGGTCGCCCGATGGAATTATAACCGAGTTATAAGTTTTTTCATTTCTACGTTCGCCTAGCATGCGACAAGCCGAAAAAAAAAAAAAACTGCGTAAAAAAAAAAAATGAAAACCCACTTGTTACCGTCCGTTTGGCCGCACGTTCGGCCTTAGGGCCCCCCTGCGAATCTGCCGTGTGGGCACCTTGAGCTACCTTGCGTCTGCTTGAAAATTCTAAAGGCCGCCGAGGCGCCCCCCTAAGGTCACCGTGCGACATCAAATCAAAAGCCGTACGGAAACCCCACGTTTTCGGTCTCCACAATTTCTAAAATAACGCCGTGCGGCTCCCGAAAAATAAAAACATATGTGACTGCTAACATTGGTGACCGTGGAAATACTGCGGCCGCCGTAGAATTACTAGTGGCCGTAGATTTTGGAGACCCCACGGCTCCGCCGGTATAATTACTAGCTGGCCGTAGATTTTAGACCCACGGCCGCCGTTATAATTACTAGGGCCGTAGATTGAGACCCCACGGCGCCATGGCAAATTGTGACTGGAGGCCTAAATAAACACCCGGTGTTGAATGAGCTGTCATTACATACGGAGGTCGGCAAAATGAGTACCAGTTACTGGAAATCGGGCACTGCATCAGCGGCTCAGCTGCACTTCAGAAAAAATGACTGAACCAGCTGCACAGGCTGCAAACGAACAATAATTTTAATGAAAGTTGAAAATATCGAAGACAGCAGAAGAGGTAGCAGTTGGGAAATAAATAAATAACAAACAGGCAAATGTAGTTTGTAAACTTTTTACCTGAGACAATGGGCAGATCGAAAAGATCTCTGCATTTGTTGTTGGAGTGTTGTTGCTGTTGCTCGTTCGATTTTTGAAATTCGCACCCCATCGTCGGACAAGCTGCCAGACCACACCCACATGGTTCGCTTGACTCCTCCATATGACCACCCGACAAATGATACAGGCCGCCATCTTGGTTTTCTTCATGGGGCTGAAACGCATCAGGCGCTCTGACTGATTTCACGCTCTCCAATTGTTTCATAGATTCCACTTGGCTTTGTTTGTCGAGTGATCATGATGAGGGACTCCGAAAATCTAATCATATTGTCGAATAATAGAAGGTTAATGAAACGTAAACTTACATAATCAAGCTGAGCGTTACCATATTCAAGGAGCATTACTACGATCAAGCGAGTGTATTACGCTATCAAGCGAAGCGTTACTTGCGTAATTCAAGCGAGCGTACCCTGCATAATCAACTGCGAGCGGTTACTTACGTAATCAAGCGAGCGTTACCTGCGTAATCAGGCGACGTTACTTGCGTAATCAAGCGAGCGTTACTTTGCGTAATTCAAGCGGCCGTTACTTACGAATCAAGCGAGTGTACTTACTAATCAAGCGAGTGTTGGCTTACGTAATCAAGCTTAGTGTTACTTACGTAATCAAGCAGGTTACTTACGTAATAAGCAGAGCTTCACTTACGTATCAAGCGAGTGTTACTTTACGCGTAATCAGTGACGCCTACTTACGTATTCAATCGTGGCGTTACTGCGTAATCAAGCGAGCGTTACTTACGTAATCAAGCGAGCGTACTTGTGTAATCAAGCAAGCATTACTTACATAATCTAGCGAGCGTCACTTCCATAGCAAGCGAGCGTTACTTACATTAATCAACGGAGTGTTACTTACATAATCAAGCAAGCTTACTTACATAATCAACGACTTACTTACGTAATCAAGCGAGCGATTACTTACATAATCCAACCTTGAGCGTTACTTACATTAATCAAGCGACGTTACTTACGTAATCAAGCGAGCGTTACTTGTGTAATCAAGCAAGCATTACTTACTAATCAAGCGGAGTTTACATAATACCAAGCGAGCGTTATTACATAATTCAGCGAGCTTACTTACATAATCAATAGTGAGCATTACTTGCGTAATCAGCCGAGCGTTACTTACGTAATCAACGCGCATACTTGCGTAATCAAGCTGAGCGCTACTTACGTAATCAAACGCGCATTACTTGCGTAATCAAGAGCGAGCGTTACTTGCGGTAAAAGTAGTTTTTTAATGGGGCATTTAAATGTGTGTTTTCCAAATCACGGCTGTTTATCTTTAAGAGTGTTGTTAATGTGTATTTACAATCGGCCCTATGTTACCGGATTCTGTTCCGGGTGTGACCACAGTGTGGTTCATTCTTCTTTCAGACAAGGGAAGATCGCACAGATAAAGATTAGCACCAGATACAGTGGCGTTCTTCCTGGGGTGTGATACATACGGAGGTAAGCAACCAAAAGAAAAGAAAGCAAAGCAAAAGAAAAAACACAGAGCAAAAACAAAAAGGTAAAAACAGGAAAAACAAAAAAAAGCAGGAAACAGAAGCAAAAGCACAGCACAGTGCAGGCAGCTAGAGGTAATACAAACAGTGTTTTTAGGCAGTATCAGGAGGGGGGTCAATTATAAATTCAAAAACAGTGGTGTTAACATTGTACAGAATTTAGTGAGCGGCCACATTCTGGAATATTGTGAGCAGTTTGGTCACCACGACTCAAGGAAGGACATAGATGCCGTAGAGAGAGGGTTCAGCGCATGGCTACTAGATTGATTCCGGGCGAGCTTAGACTCAGCTATGAGGAGCGGCTGATGTAGACCAGCTTATTCCACTATAAAGGGGTGGTTCGAGGAGTTTATATAGAGATGTTTAAGATAATTGAAAGTAGAGATAAAATAAGTGCAAGATGATATATTCAACGGATTCGACATTGATTAGAACCAGGGCAATAGCTCAGAGTAAAGAAGAGAGGTAAAGGGTAGTAATAAGGGGACTTTCACTCAGAGAGTTAGTTAATGAAGGTTGGAATGGTTTTTTTCTTTTTTCCCTTGGAAAGTAGTGGCCAGCAGAAACAGGAGATAAGTTTAAAATTATAATTAGATAGGTACTGGCACCTTATTGGGAGTAGAGGGTTTAGGATGTTGACAGGACTTTAGGAGTTTGAACCATTGATGGGTGATTGTGTGCATGTGTATGGAGTGCTGTTGGTGGAGGGTCTCGTTAAGGGGTGCTGTGTGGTTCATTGTTGTATGTTTTTAATCAAGCCCATGCCCCCTCCCCGGAGGTAAGAAAAAAAAAATACAAAAACTACAAAACAAAAAAAAAACATTTTGCATCTTTCTTCTTTTATCTTGTGTTGATAAATGTGAGTGTGGTTGTTAATTGGTGCGGGCATGAAGGCTGACCATGACCCTCCACCTGTGTCTAATTTCTCGTGTGTCCTTGGTGTTAATTCCAGCAATGATGATGCAGTGAACATTGTTCTGTCACAAGGGAAGAATGGTGAAACAAATATTGGTACCTCTGCCCCACCGAAGGTGACGACGTTCTGTCTCACCCTGTCTCCTCTCTGTCTGTTAACAGGATATCTCAAGAGTTATTGACGGATGTCTGACAAATTTTTTGAAGAGAGGTTGGTTTCTGCTTGCCAAGGGACCAAATTGATTAAATTTTGATGAAGATGCCGGAGCCAGATGCTGGAATTTTTGTTCACAATATTTTCACCATAGAGATGATAGGGTCAAAAAACGATATAGCAATTGATATTTAGGGAAGCACAACAGTTGGAACAAGGGACATCAGGGAGATCTGTTGGAAGAGAGAGGTTGGGCAGAAGGGGCGCCGGCTGCGGAGAGGAATGGCCAACCGTGACTGCGGTTCTGAGATTGAAAGACCCTCAAAGACTCAGCTTCATCGCAAGAGATACCAAATAATCCTAAAAGCCGTTGGCTTCCACAGCATGACTTGCGTGACTGGCTTGGAGGCCAGCTTGAAATGTGGCTTCCCAGGAAAGATCCATGCAGATAGTGAGCCCAAAAAGCTTAGAATGAAAGGACTTCTTCAAGAGGATTGTTGAGAAGTAGATTTGGGCGAGGGGGGTGGTCAGACGGTCCCCTTTCAGAGAGACATTGTTGAGACTGTGAGATTTGTCAGGATTGAAAGACATGGTCCACGTGTTGGACCCAGTTCATGATTTTATCAGATCTGCAGAGTGAAGAGGCTGCTCCTATGCCGATCAATGATGGATGACAGATGGACGGCAGAGGTCGAATAAATCAGCAAGAGAGAAAGAGGATTTTTCAGAGTAAGAGTAGGAAATTGAATGAAAACAAAAAAAAAAAAACACAAAGTCCAGAACACTGCCTTGAGGAACTCGAGGCCTGGACAGATCCCACGTGGTAAGGACAAAATGGTGGCCATGACACCAATTCACCCATTGTAATGGAAATGGGATATTTTTGTGATTCGATTCTTACCAAACCTCAGGAATTTTTCAAAGCATATACATTGAAACTACACAGTTTAATTTGTACACATGTTTTAGTGTACGTGTATAAATGCTGGTCAAAATTAGTCAAAGTCAAGGCATGCATCCAAAACATGTAAAACACCAATGAAGCAAAGCAAATATAAAAGTGATCAACGAAAATTGTTATGTAAACATTCCATCATATAAAACACTTATAGGCTCAAATTTTACAAATACCAAATTGCTTTCCATGAACTAGTGTTTTATTTGGATTCCGAAGTTATTGTTTCCTGCCCTCTCTTCCCTCCTTTCCTTTTTTTGCCATTTGCTGTTTCATCCTAATTTTCCCCTTCCTATTCTTTCAGCCACTTCGACTGCGTTGAGCTTGTATATCCAAGCTTGTTCACCTCCTATCGTTCCTCCCTATGTCACACCCCCCTCCCCTATCTGACTTCAGCTTTCTCTCTTTTGTGTCCTCTACGCCTGCTTGATGATTTGTTTACCCTGCCTTTCATTTGTGTTCTTCCTCATCTGATCCAGTTTCGTGGTTCTAGCTTTCCATGAGGCCTCAACTTTGTTAACTGTAAAAAGAATTCATTGTATTCGAAAAATAAATTCAAAGATGTATAGTTACAAGAAAGAATCCCAAAGGAAAGTGAAGGTACCACAGCAAGAAAAAAAGATCAACAGATGGACACCAATAAACAAGCCTATAGAAGGACTTGCAATAAAACGTGGAAACCAAAACTTTGATGGAGAGGTTAAAGTGAAAACCATCACATGAAGGTACAATAGCATTGAATTTTCAGAGAACAGAAAAAATGGACCATGTTGAGGGAGCCTTTTAATTGTCCAGCAGTGAAATTAGGCTAATCAGAGAAGTCAAGTCAAGCAAGCATCACACCGACTGCAACAAAATGGTCCACAAGCAAAAATACCACCCGTCCCTTTGCTGACGGAATACTAAGAGGACGGAGGGAATGGGGGGAGACAGAGAGTGTGGGGAGGAGGGGGAGAGGGAAGGGTGGAGAGAGGAGCGGTCACGAGGAAAGAGAAAGAGAGAGATACGGGGAGAGAGAAATAAGACCAAAGCTTACCCTTGCTTGTATTTAACCCTCCTGGGATCTTTGACCTGGTCGAGGGTTAAAGCAGACATCACCTCAACACAGCAGCACCATTTCCTGTTGTGTTTTGATTTTACGATGATAGCCCCACTTTCAACCACAGGGGATCGGCAAAGCGTTTTCATAGTTCTGGACTGTGTCATCCTGAACCAGATAGTACGGACAAACCGGCTGAAGTACAATCACAATGACTGGGAGATCACAGGTACGGTGAGGTAGACATGCAGTCATTTGTGCGAATAGGTAGGAGGTGTCTTGCTGACTCATGAGTCTTGCTCTTGATGTCAGTGAAGGCTATCTGCTGCTTCTTAGATCTTTGTATTACCTTGTGGTTTTTTGTCTTCTTTGTCTGTACTTCTATCTTCCTGTCCTTCGCCTTTCTTCGTCTTGTATCCTTTCTTCTTCTATTTTGCCTCTCTATCCTTCTTCTGTTGTTAGTCTTTTCTGTTTTCATTGTTTTCTGTTCTTACCTCCTTCTTCTGCCTTCACTCCTCCTTCTGTACTGCTTTTCTCTATTGTTCTTCATTCTTCTCCACCACTGTTTATGTTTCAGCACTGCATGACTTCCACGTCACATTATACAGGTGGTTATGACTTTCCTTTTTAAAATTTATATCTTGCAGAGCTTCAGAATAGACAATGTGCATGCTTTTCCATGTGGAGCAAGATGAAAAGGTTTTTGCATGCCAACTCTGGAACAACACATAGAGTTGACCATGAAAAAGCATGGGCTTCGCAGGTTAGAGGCCAACAACTTGAGCGATGTCCTTGTGCCTTGTTGATGCCTCATCGCAAAAACTGAAGATGCGACAGGGACAACTGGACCTTCTAAATTGAAATGCAAGTCAGATGAATGATTGGAATTGTGGAATGAAAACCATCCTTGTCCTGCTGCCATGGCCACTCATGATATGTGCTTCAACGACTGTGGCATTAAAACTTCTTGAAAGCCAAACATGTTCCATTGCAAAGTATGGTGGGTCCAGATTCCTGAGAAGCATTAATAGTGAGTGTGGCAATGACGGGCAGCGTCTGTCGAAAACCCCAGCCAACACCAGAGTCACTCCACCATTCTTCTGTCCATTAGTCAAAGATCTTTCATTGGTGCAATTCAAGAGCCTCTCCAGGCAGCCTTGTGAGACATTGTACACTCATCCCAGACAATAGCCGGCACTCTTGCAGGAGCTTACTTTGCCAGTGCCCCCTGCCAATGTTGCAGTTCGGTACCTCCATACTTCCAGATAAGGTAACTGAAGATGAGTTGAGTCTGTTCTTCCTCCTCGTCCAACAGTGTGACAGCAATTTGCTATAATGCCACTGCAAGGAAATTCATTTTCTCTGCTGGATTTTTGCCCAAAAGAAGATTTTGATGAGAAAAGTATTTTGCCAGTTCTCGCCGGAGGCATCAGCAAGAAAGTGCCACCGACTTCCCATGAAAACTGTCTGTGTAATCTATTAAGGCTTCTCTTTGCGTCTGGAACCAGACATGGCTCATTCTCCTGAATGTACTCAGCAAGCGTTTCATGTTGTAGGTCGTCTCTCTTCAAAATTTCAATTTGTGAGCTCATTGTCAATTGTCAGTTGTGTCGTTGAGCGGTTCAGGAAGACCAAAAGTTTTGAGGTCAGAGCCAGCCCCAAAGCCTGATCTTATCCAATGATAATGAGACTTGATTGAAGATGCAATTCATTGTCGTCCAGTCCAGCTGAGGATTTTGCCACTTGTGCGTTGATGCCAAAATGTCCTCTGCCAGATTCACTTTGTTGTCCCATAGTTGTGAGATTGACATGGCCACAACGTCTATGCCGAAACATATGTGATTAGCAAATAGGTTTCGCAGGCATTCCATAGGTGATCGATGAGTTGCAGCTGCCGCCATCCAATGTGCTGTTCAGTGTGTATCATTCCTCCAGGAGTCCTCTCAGTTGCAAGCCTGTTTGTAAGTTTCACAGATTGTGCCATCCACTCGTTTCGCCAAGTCCTCAAAACGATTTGACCTTTGAGGTCATGCAGAATCAGTCTCAGGAAAAGCATTCTCAAAATTTCTAGATGCATAGTATACACACGGCCAAGCGCATCACTGGCTTGATGTTCTGGCTGATCTGCGTACAGTTTGTCCTGCTATGTGGCGACCCACTTCTTTGCTGCCAACATTCCAGTGTTAGTACTTGTTCGTATCTGATGATACAAGAGTGTCTGTAACAATTCATCAATTCCCGCAGAGATGAGAAAGCAAGTGAGAGGTTGTGTCTGTGGAACTGTCGCATCTCAATGTAGCATTCTCCTCAGATAAGGTACACTCCTTGAGCCATATCTCAAAGGTGCACGACTGAGAGAAAACACTGTGGGTTTGCTCAATTGAATTTGGGAAGTTCAGGATTCCTCCAGATGACTTCCATTGCCTGCTGATGTATCTTTCCCATTTCAATATTGCACAATCCCTCTCCATTGTCAGGCAAATACAGCCATGTCCAGATCTTTGTTCCACATACTGCACACATATTTGAATATTGTCACAGCAGTAGCGGTACTCAACATTTGATGTGCTGCATTGAATAGCCGTGTGAGAAGTGGGACAGTATGGCAACAATCCACCTGTGTCAACTTCAATCTTCACAACCACAAACCTCGGATGGGTTGTTGTGAATTCCACCACCTTCTGTTTTTCTCCGACGAAACAGTGCGGTATCCATTTGTCCATTCTGTGTGCTTCTCTTCAGAAGTATCGTGGGAACCTTTCATGGCATGTGAGTTTGGACATATTGACGCTTCCCACAGGGACTTGCACCATCGTGTTTTGACACTGCCGAACAGAAGTGGATCAGTTGATCAATTACTGTGTCTGGAAGTTCAGCACTGATTAAGTCATCCACGTTGTGCACAGTGAAGTTCATCTTGAAGCCAAGTCAGAATGTGGTCTCGTGGCAGGCCTCGCTTTTGCCGCTCAGTTGTGTACATGTAGCACCTAATGGCTCAAAAAATCTTTCCCTTGCGTGCATGACATTCATCAGCCTATTTGTTGTTTGCAATACTCTTGCCAGCAATCATTGGCATTGCTGTGGTTTTCTTGGCCTGGCATCATTCAATCAGCCACATCACTCCCCAAGGCTGGATTGCAGTGCAGGTGATGAAGAGATCAAGAACGGCCATAGTTTTACACCATTGTTTCATGCATCCTGAGTACTCATCCATTTGTACGGGAACCACCTGTTGAAACTGGAAGGCAAGATGCGACCAATTGGCCAACATTTGGCCCAGCATTTCCGATCATGTGTCATGGCATCCCGGAGGTGAACATAGTTTTCGACTCGGCAGTTTCTTTTGGTTCTTTTGAATTAATCTCAGCCTTTCTGCCTCAATTTTGGCATTCATGTCCCACAACAAATTGGGAAGAGATCTTCTGCAATGCATAATGTGATTTGAAATACCAGCTCTCATCCTGAAGGCATAAAATCCATCCACTCCATCCATTGGGACCATACTCTGTTCAGAGCAGTTTTTTGGTGCCTGCCTCAGCAGTCTCCTGGCTTTGGGCACGAATCCTGGCGGTCCCACTCTAACACCAGATACCAGCAAGCACGGTACTCATTTTGCCGACTCAGCAAGGATGACAGGCAGAGTCAACCCCACTGGGATTAAATTCAACAGCCCAAGCGAGATTGAACTCAGCACCCTAGGTCCCAAGCCCACCACTCGAGCCCAATTAAGCCAACACCAGGTATAACACATACAAAGTCCGTGGCAGAATGTTCTTTTCACTTGGCAGTCCTGTTGCTGGCGTTGTTTGTTGCAGTTTAATATCTCTATCCATCATCACCCTCCAGAAAAATTTGGGAGACTGAAGTGCATCCATCTGCATATGGTGGTCTACAGCAATTCTTTGAAGGTTGGTCTTCTCGGTTGCAGTACAATGTCTTGCTTGCCACCCTATTGTTCACCAGTCAGGATGGACAGCTTACTTCTGATATGTGCGGTGCATTGAAGTGCCAACTCATGCTCTCCAGCCGCAGTTTTGTCTGAATGTACAATTTTGTTACTCAGTGTCATCTTCTCCATGCCACACTGAAAACCCGAACAAAGGTGGTTTCCGTGTGAGAGAATATTCTTGCAACTGCAACACCACTTCCAACTTGGTTTGAATGACATTGTTTTGCAGGCGCTGTTCAGCCTGCTTTGTTATTGTCACCAATGAAGTCGATCTGCCAGGAATCTTGGCCGCTGTCATTTGGTCGTGGCTGAGACTGCCAATCTCGATGATTAAACCTGTCCCTGCACTTTAAGATGTGGCATGTATCCAGATTCTCTGATGTCTTTTGTGGTGCCGAAAGATGTCAGGTTGAGCACGAGTTGGATCTTCATGATGTTGCTGGAAATTACTTGCACTCGCTCACCTTCACCACCTGCCTGACTCTCATGCCACCTCACCACTGCCTGCACTCTTCAAACTTCACCACTGCCGCACTCGCTGCACCTTTCACCACTGCCTGCCACTCACTGCACCCTTTACCACCGCCTGCACCGCTACCTCACCAATGCCTGCTCCCACTGCACCTCACCATTGCCTGCTACCCGCTGCACCATCACCACATTCAATTCCTTACAACCCTCAACTATCTCAACGCGTAACAAACTATTTTCCACCAAATTCTTCAACATTTTGCTACTTGTTGCAAATTATAATCGATCTGTTCTTCAACCTTGCTAATAACTCTCTTTTCAAAATGGGCTAAAATCATATGGATATCTCAAATCAAGTAGAACGAAACACATCCATGGATATCCTCCAATCAGTTAGTAACAATGACGATGGTGGAGATCTCCAAATCAGTAGTACCCGACAATGCACAAATCTGTATATCTCCAATCAGTAGTAACTGTGCACATTCGTCGGATATCCTGTATCAGTAGTAACAATTCACTCACTGTATATTCCTCCTAATCAGTAGTAACTTGCACATTCGTGATACTCCTGTAATCAAGTAGTTAACAATTCACATCATGGATATCCTCCAACAGTAGTAACTGGCACATTCGGGGATATCCTGTAAATCAGTAGTAACAATTCACATCAGTCGGATAAATCCTAATCAGTAGTAACAATTCACAGTCATGATTCCTGTAATCCAGTCATAACAATCACATTTGGATATCCTCTCCCATCAGTAGTAGCTAATTAACATCATGGAATATCCTGTAATCAGTCGATACAATTCACATCATGGATATCCTGTAATCAGTAGTTAACAATTCACATCATGGATATCCTCTCAATCAGAGTAACAATTCCATCATGGATATCCTGAATTCAGTCGTCAACTATGCACATCATGGATACCTTTTATCAGCTCAGCCAGATTAGATCTGTGACTGCCTACAGGTCCATGCAAACCTGTACTCACCTGTTTCATGGTCATTGTTGCGCCGAAACTATCTCCCCAACCAGGTTTCTGGTGAGGAGGTGTTGACATGGAACCCAGCGGATTTAAAAACAAAACTGTCAAAGGCGGAGGAGCCCCTTCTGACCAAGGGCATTCCATATCTAGTGCCACATGTGTCTACGGACGTCTCCTTTTTTTAGGATTGCTTTTTCTTTTTGTTAGGAGGTTGTTGCAGGACTGCACTCCATTCACCGTAAACTCTTTCTCCACAAAAACACCAAAACAAAGAAAACGAAAACCCACTCCATGGAGTACCTCCTGTTGCAGCTTCCTTTGCAGGCAACTCACCGGATGACAGGATTGGGCAAGCCTCGGGACCCCAATCTTGATGATAGAAAAAAACGATGGGAACCTTCTCGGGTTGGATTGCGGTTGTGAGTTGTCAGGTGATGCTGATGTGTTATCACCAGGCGGTGGTCTTCTTGGGTTGACCTGAGGTGGTCCTTCAGATGGTGCTGGAATGTCTATCCCAAAGAGAGGATGATCACCTTTCTGTTATCATCTTGAGCTCAACGGTTTGAATCGCATTTGCAGCCTCTCTGAGGTCGGGACGAGTGGACTGCTGAGGTCGGAGATCTTTAAGGTCGTGGCGAGATCATGCGGGTGGTTACACTAACTATTATGTGGTCGCTCTGATGGTTACCATTCCAAGGAGTTGCTGTAGCTGTGTCCAATAAGCTGACTCCAATGATAATGAGGTAACACTGTGCAACGCAGCATTTATGAGACTAAGATTCGTCACTCTTAGGTGACATTTCCTCGGTCTCTGTTTTTGCTCAATGAGGTGAGTGATCTCACGTGAAGGACACATTCTATGCACCGCTCGAGTTGTGGTTGTTCAGTGCCGCAGGCGAGAATACACTCCACTTGGGGGATTCAATGCATAGACTGGAATTGATAGGGATGGTTATGAGAGTGTGTTGGTCCCCATGGGGCTGGAACTGTGAACCTGATAGGACGAAGTTCCTTGACTTTGAAAGAGTCATGGACTTAGGTGGCTGGTTCATGGTTTCAGCACCAAGCTCATCGTGGACTGGTTCCAAGCTGGCGTGTGCAAAGGAGATGACCATGTGCTCATTGATGGTCGTGGAGATGGATTCAGAACTGCCAGGGTCTACCAGAAGTGCTCAGTTCTCAATAGCCACGAGGCTTGTTTGTGGCAACTCTGAAGTTGCAGTTAAATCGAGGAGACTGGTACCATCCCAGCAATGGCTGATGTTGCGCAGGTGAGAGGGTATCTGAGAGTTTGCAAACGGCTGAGTGGAGATTTGGGGGGGGGGGTCTAGGTGCTTTGGGGCATCCGAAGAGGGTTGTGGAGTGCCTTCAAGACCACCGTCCTTGATGTTGCCAGTGAAGTCTTGGAACTCACAGAGGGCGAATAAGAATTGTCTCTCAAGGACACTGGATACCATGATCAGAGTTGCAGGCCAGGCTGAATGGCGAGCTGAGCTGTTCAGGGAGCTGAGGATAAAACTGTACGTACAGTAGGATGGACAGGAGGCCTATGTTGCAAGGAATCTGTAGAGCATCACCTGTGTCAAGTGATTCTATCCTGCTTACAGGGGAATTCACGCATTGCGTTCATCCAAACCCGTTCCTCGTGCACTACATTAGAGCAGACAGTGTGACTTGACAAGTCAAGAAGGCCCGCTGGGCGGTTACTTTGAGCGGTTACCGCTGATCGATTGCTTTATGGATGTCAGGGGTGTTACAATCCCTTTTGCTGACTCCATTCAACTGTGACTCCCTTCGTTGCGCGAACACAGCTGCGGTGAACTGCTGAATGGGTAAAAGCTGCAGGATCTGTGGCATCCATGCTGAACTCCTCAAGGCTGGTTGATGGCTGCACTCGTGCGTGCATGCAGTTCTGTGTTCTGCCTGGAACACAGGCATCATCCAACTGAAGGAAAAGGGCCTTGTTGTCCTTCTAAGGAAGGGTGATCGCCAGGACTGCAACAGTGACACGAGAGGGTGACGCTCTGCTCTATGCCTGGCAAGTCTTTGCTCAGATAATTCTTGACAGGATCCCACCATCTGCTTGAGCACCAGCTCCAGAGCATCAGGCTTTACACCAAAGAGGTGCAACGATTGACCGTATCCTTGCGGTTCGGGTCGCTCACCAAATGCAGAGTATATGGCATGTCTTGCAGCTTATGTTAAATCTCTGTAAAGTGTTTGATTCAATGAATCGGGATGTCTCTGGAGGATTCTTGGTCTTCGTGTGGTGCCGACCAATGATCCATGTCTGAACTATATCTGGAGTTGAAGAGTGCTGTAAGATGTGGGTGATACCATCTCTGACTTATTCAGGTTGTTACGGAGTTCGTCAGGGGTGTGCACTTCCCCCACACTTTTCAGCACTTGTATGGACTGGATTCTGGGGAGGATGTCAGAGAGATCAAGCTGTGGTGCATCGTTTGGGATGTCAAGATATCTGACCTTGATTTCGCAGATGATGCATGGCATCTTTGCGGAGACTCTGGATATCCTTTGGGGCCTCGAGGTGCTGAATGAGGTCGGAGCACTGGGATTACGGGTTTCTTTCAAAATTAAGATCCAGGCTTTCGACATCTTGGATGCTGCTGTCCTGCCTGTGCCTGTTTGTGTGGAGGATGTTGAGGTCGTGGAGAGATTCACTTACCTTTGGTGATATTCATGTCTCTGCTGCTGTGAGCCAGAGGTCAACAGACAATGGGTCGGCCTGGGGAGTCATGGACTCACTGGATCATGGGATGTGGCGCTGCCGGTACCTGTGCGGAGAACGAACGTCGAGTCTTCAGGTCTTGGTGCTTGCAGTCTTACTCTATGGATGTGAGACTTGGACTCTGACCAAGGATCTGAGACGGAGATTTAATCTCTGGTACCAGGTTTCTTCGGAGAATCCTTGCTATCACTGGTCAAACTTTTGTGTCCACGAGCAGCTGCTGAGAGAGATTCAAATGAGATTTGTTACCTGCATGGTCCGTGAGCATCACTGCGGCTGTATGGACATGTGGCTCATTTTCCTGACGCTAATCCTGCTCACCAGATTTCTCTCAGCGAAGGAGTCTTGTGAGTGGAGGAGGCCAATGGGCCGTCCACGTGCCTCTTGGTTTTTGCAGG
>CM068956.1:3186685-3198816 GCA_035128595.1 Eptatretus atami | reverse complement strand
TCGGATGATGCTTGGTGTGACCTGTAGTTGATAGATACGTAGATATCATCGGCACCCACGCCTTCATACTTCAGGGATGATCAGTATCGGATTTCGCTTGCACGAGCGATGCGCGATACAGAAACAATATCGCAGAGATAGACTAGGATCTTTGTACTCATTTTACACCCTGTTTATCTGTATATATTCTATATTTCTTGTTTGTAAAGGTAAGAGTCTACCATGCGTCTTCTAGCATATGTGAAAGAACACCGCGCATTACTTTCACGCTAAGATCCAGGTTGACGGTCTATGGTCTTGGTTATTTATCCTGTTAATCTATGGATTTTGTTTTCCTGTTCAAGCCTGTGTGAACACGTGGTTATTCTGATCGCGGTGGTGTGGATTCGATCGTGTATTGACGGTGTGCTTAATCTAGGCCGTGTGTGTTATCTTACATTAATGTTATAAGATTACAGGGTTAGGTCTTCAGTTGTGTGTTATCTCATCTGTGTGGTTATTCATTCATGTTATCGTTTTCAGCGTGGTTAGTCTTACACGAGGGTTATCCTTTCAGTCGGTTATGTTACAGCCATTCCGTCCGTGGGTTGTCATCTCAATGGTGGCCTTATTCTTTCAGCGTGGTTGATCTTAGCGTTCTATGCTGTCGTATTCGATCCATCAACTGTTATCTTTTCAGCATGGGTTCGAAGTCTTTCACGTCTGGTTATCACTGACCAAATTGTGAGGTTATCTTACCATGTGGTTTTACAATGACCGCATGGTGGGTGTTTACATTGACCAGTCACTCCTCAGACTCGTTTTGATAATCTTTTTAAACAAGAAGGATAGCCATTACTCAAGCCTACAAAAGCCCACTTGAGTCCCGGTTTGAGGTTGCAAATGAACTCACTCCAGATGATTCTGAAGCCATGGTGGGAAAAAAGTTGTTGTGCGGCTCTACGCGAACCACGATGGTAACCTTTTGGTCTCAATGCAAAACGTTTACGTTTGACACAATACCTAACACAGCACTTCACCAAGAATCAACGCATCCTCTAATGTGAAGTGCATAGGTGGTCGCAGCATTCATGTTATGGAGATGTTTCTCATCAAGGGCCAGGGGAACTGCGGGTACGTCGTCAAGATAGACAGGCGGAAAATGGATGGAGCAAATTACAAAAATCGCAAGAGGAAAACCTGTGACCTCTGCATTCAAAGCTGAAAGGTGTGGGAGACGGAAGCTGTCACCTTATCGAGCATGGACGATGACCCGAAGCACCAGCGAAGCTACACTGGAGTGGCTAAGGAAAGCAGATCAATTGTCACTTAGAGTGGCCGAGTCAGAGTCGCCGACCTACATGCTCAATGCGAAAAAGTCCTGTCGCTCATGTTTGAAAGATTCGCTGTCCTCAGCGCTCACCCACGGATACTTGACTGAGCTGTGAACAGTTTGTCGAGGAATGGGGTAAATATTGCCCAATCAAGTGTAAAGTTGGTGAGACCTATCCAGATTCACAGCTGTAATTACTGTTCAAGGGTGCTTTTTCACCCCAGTTTATTAACTGTCCAGGGGGGTGGACAATTATCAACAGTATTATGTTGTTGTGTTAAATTAATTTTTAAAATTTGTGGATTATTGTTTTTCACTTGGAAGTTGGGGTTGACGAGTGTAGATAAGGTGGAATGCGCTGTTTAATGAATTTAATTCCAGGTTTCCGGCAACAACGAGGTGAATTTTTTAATCGGGGGTGTACACGTTTCTGTATCATCGCACTGGTATATTGGTTGGGTCTGGTCTGTGTTCTGCTGTTGTATGTTACGGCCGACAGTCACATGTTTAACCCGATCTTCACAAATCACTCACACCTAGTAGAGTTTGGTTATAAGCCAGAGAGTCTCTTGATTTGTGTTTCAAAGGTCAAAGGTCAACCATCGGCCAAAAGTCAAATAATTAGGTCTATTTCTAATCTTCAATTTTCATACCGATTGACTTGATTCAAGGTCGATTTTTCACAACAGTCAGTGAATTACCACCAACTATGTTTTTGAAGTCAACATCTAAGCCAAAAGGTCCAGCCAAAGGCCATGCTTTTTAACATAGTTAATTTTCATCCGATTGACCTAAAATTTGAAAGATTTGCAGATCAGGTTCAATTGCTTTCAGCCCCATTATTTGTGAAGGTCACAGCCAAAGGTCAAATAGGCAAGGGGTCTACAATTTTCGGTGTAATTTTCAAAATCAATTTTCATCCGTTGACTTTGAACTTTTGTTAGATTTGCAGTGTTTGGTCAAATATCCAACCAGATTTATTTGTGTCAATAGGCAAAGTCATCGCTTAATGTGCACTTCTAGCATACCTCAAGTTTACTTCCGATTGTTTTAAATTTGAACGATGTTGCATTAGCATGTCAATGAATCAACCACAATTATTTTTGAGTCTAAGGCATAGGGACTTAGGCCGTTTTTCTAAAAATGTCCATTTTCTCGATTGGTTGACTTTTGAAATGGTTGGCTCCCAGGTCACTGAGATTCAACCGTCATTTTTGTTTTTTGACATCCAATTTGGCCAACAGGGTTCAACCGGGCCTTAGTGAGTTTTTAAAATTCCTAATTTCATCCCATTTGACTTGAAATTTGAATAGGATTTGCACTATATGACTGAATTCACCTTATTTTTGGGTCAACAACTTCGGTGAATTTTCTAAATCCTCAATTTCTATCCGATTGATTTGGAAATTAAATGGGATTTGCATGTCATAGGTCCAGCTGATTTACCACAATAATTTTTTGAACGTCAATTTGTTTTCGTATTTGGCAGAGTTCGTGATCTGACGTCTTTCTGTTTGTTTGTGAACAGGCATATCTCAAAAGTTGTGCGACAGTTCGGATGAAAATTGGAAAGGAAGTTTGGTGTGTGACAAAAAAATAATTCTCTTTTGTTGAAGATCTGGTTGATATTAGAATTTAAAAGTGAATTTCACCACGAGATGATAGGAATAAAGCACATTCACGTATCCACACGTATTCTAAATGTTGTGGTTGTGATAATACAACTGGTAGGTCTTTAAGTATAGATGAGTATAACGGTGACAAGAACAGACAATTAGTTGGATTTTGGATGTTAGTTCAGCGATCGGATGATTATGATCACTCTGGTGATAAAATGTAATTTCACTGTATCAGCCTGAGTGGAGGTAATGTGCTTCCGAGTGCCACATCTTCGTGCTGTTTTTTGTAATTATTGTCCACTTCTGTGATGGGGGTTATGTCACCCGTGGATCTGTTCGTCTGTTTGTCTGTGAGCAGGATATCAACGTCTGGTGGACAGTTCCGATGAAATTGGTGGACAGGTTGGGTGTAATGCCAACAGTCGAGATCTCGTTGTTGCCTCTCTCAACCAAATCTACTGATACCGTTTCAGTTGACCCTGTTTTTGGATACGATGGCAGAGGTGTGCAAGGCGGGTCTGTCGGTGCTTAAACACAGATAACTCGGGAGGTGGGGCCATAGTCCTTGATGGCAGAGCACACTCGGAGGACATTGTCGATGTTTAATCCGCCAGCTTCGGGTAATATACGTGACACGGCAGCACAATGCTTGGCGATCGATTGGAGATGAATCCCTTTTGGCATCACGGTAATTGACTACGATAGGGAGATATTATTCAATTTATGACCACTGGCTCCGTCGACTGCCATTTCACATTCGCTGTCACGGGAAAACAGTATTAACAGGTCACCCCGCCCCAACCCACCTCCCACACTGTACTCTGAATCGCAAATATGACGACATCAGGGTTAGAGCCCTGACTATCTACGACCAGTGGGACAGGACCCGGAGCTGGTTTCCATTGAATATGACGCCTACCATCCAAACCTTTTCACGGAGGTGGAAGGCTGAGCTTTACACACATCTTCGAGCTCCACAATCCTGATCTCAGCATATTAGATGTGTCATTACTGGAAACATATTATCATAGCCGATTAGGATATCTGGAAGGCATGGTGCCATGAAATCGACATGCTCTATATACAGTCGCAGGCTTGTCTGAAGCAAGAATACTAGCAGTGGTCAGCAGCAAGTAGTACTACACCTAACATCTCGTAACAGTGCACCTGGAATAGCCCTACTGCTGGCAAGTGATACGATGGGTCATTGATATCATGGCACCTGTCTCAGGCTGTCTCCTTGTGGCTTGTCAAAAACATCGACATGGCGCCTCTCTCTGATTGTGCATACGCCTACCAAGGTCTCTGCAAGTTCAGAGAAAGACATTCTCCAAGCAATTGACTCTCTGTCGCCATCATCTCCTCCATGACAACTTTTCGATCTCGTCGACGATGTCGCATCCTCTGGACAACATCATACAGGATTGAAAGTGTTTCAGGAACTGTGGATTGGTATATGAATGACAACTTCTTCGTATCGACTCTCCTCTGCTCCTCCGCATAACTAGTCCATTATGGGGTCTTGTTCAGGAGAGAGACATACACAGATTCACTTGATCTCTAAACAATGCTAATCCATAAGAACTGGATCACATTTATCTCGAAATCGTTCAATTTTCATCGTATCGGGTTTTAGAGCTGACTGAAGCTCGGAACACTAACACAGATTAGTTGTGGCTCGAGTACCATTGCCCAAGAAAAGACCTGGGGCGGCGTTGAATATGGAAGCTATGGTGTTGACACCAGAGCTGTCTACCTGATAATAACATCTCCACCGAACGTTTGATGTTCTGGCGAACTCTCAGACGACATGAGAAGCCTGGCCTTTGTCTGTACACTATCCTCTCTACAGCATTGAGACAGTCGGATTTAGCGGCCACAGAAACGGACCTGGTTGTCAATTGATATTCTGGCCATTATTGATATGAAGAGGCCAGCACGACTTCAAGGAAAGATTCCAGACGAAGGCATCTTCGAGGTGTCAATCCGGCAAAGGCGAGGAAAGACCCTACTCTTGGTATGGGCATCCTGCAATGAGTTGATGAAAGGTATCCACCAAATGGCCTGAGACTCTGCCTCCGGGACAATCGCACACCATGCGTACTTAGTCGAAATTAAATAAAAACAAAAAGCAGGATTCTGATCATGAAGGCAAGTGGGACACACTGCCACATCTCATGAGAAACCCTCAGCTGTGGAAAGAATATTTGAGCATTCTCTTACACATGGTGATGAGTTGGTTCGATGACAAGAACAAGCCGATTCGATTTGGTCGGATAGCTGATCCGGCCATCAGTGGGATACCAAAACGTCAACTGTTCAGTCTGGCGATATATTTGTTCTACGAGTGCCATCGCTAGTTCTTCCTGTTATCTCACTATTTTATCTATGGTTCATACTTCATGTTCTTTGCCCTTTTCAAGGACTTTCCACGTGAACTTCAGTTATTTTCAGGTAAACTACTCGTCTTTCATCGTGAATCTGTTCGTGTGATTTTGGCTGAAAAATCTTCGGTGAGCCCATCTAGGACAATATGACACTTGCGTCATCATCGTATACCGATCAATCATACAAAGATGTTTCACTCTTTTGAAATATATTCAACATACATCTCGAGTTTTATCCATGTAAATTCAGGATAGTCAACTTGCTGTAAACAATGACCTGTTTGCGAATTGAACATAAACATCCAGCTTCTGTGTCCCGCAGCAACGCGTGATCCAATGTTGTGCTTTTTTTTTAAAAAAAAATTGGACTATCAAGTGTGACCTTGACCTTCAACAGTTAGGGGGTGTAAACAAAGAAAATGTGTCCCCACAAACATTGTTATCTCATAAAATTCACATCATGAAATGAGGAATTTATTCAGTTAGTCACAAGGTGAAATTAAGCCAAAGGCCGAATTTTGTTATGAGGTACAATCCGAAAAGTAGGTCAAGGACACGAAACAATTATCAGGTGCACAACATGGTGGCAGGTACACTATTTATAAGGAAGAACATCTTGGAAGGACAGTGGTCTTGAGAAGCCAATTGGAAAAATTGAGCGATGACAAAAAAAGTTTGTTTTTGTCAGCCACCATTTGACCTTGACCTTTATAACCCGAAGAAAGCCTGGTGTTTCGCTTGACGCCCAGGTGGCTGGCTGAAAGATGTTTAGTGAGTCTTGAGTTTGGAGCTCTTGTCACCATTGAAATAACACCAGGTAGGTTGATCTCAGCCTGTCATCCTGAGGTCCGGCAATATGAGTACATACGGGTAAGCCATTGAGTACCTGCGTTGGAATGGCGACCCAACAGGGCTGCACCCTTGGTAAAGTTAACTACCTCAGCCTGACTGCTTCATGCGGAAATGGGAATGTTGATTATTAATCATTCTAACAAGAGCGGAGGATGAAGAAAAAAGCAAGGCATTTACCTTCTTCACACCGAGTTTTCATTGAGGGGCAGCAGTTTCTTTAACATGAGACAAACTTCAGTGACGGTTGTGGTACAAATGTTAAAATGTCTGACTTAGTCATGACCTTAAAGTTGTCAAGCTTTTAGTCAAAAACATTCGTTAACGAGACAGCTACTCTAGTTCCTCCATCTTGATGAAAAAATGCCATTTGGATAGCGTCAGCCGGCCTCTGAATTACACTCGACATTGACAGTGTAAGAAGAGGAAAAACTAATTGGTTTTAAATATACCGATCGGTGCCGAAGAAACTCTCTGGCACCAAATTACAAATTGAGGGCACAAGTTGGAAACAACCCCACAGCAGGATAATCCTTCACGATTCCTTAATAGGGACGTTTATGAAATCAGTGTGTGGAGGAATAAAATAGACGAGAGAATCAAACCCGGCAACGTTGCACTTTGGCTGTTCTTGTTTCTTGTGATCTATGCTCAGCAAATTATACAACGCGACAAACTCCAACTAAAATTCACAGTTTCGTCTCTTATATTTTACAGGCAGGTTATCTGTTAAAAAAATATCCATTTAAGGTGATTTTTGGTTAAACGTGTCCAGTGAAATCTCGACGACCCGTGCACGTGATTTCCATTCTCTCTACCACGTCACAAAACATTGTTTTTCGATTGCATGAAACACAAACACCAACAACCTGCTTGCACAAAAGATAGAAAATGAAGCTAAAATAACAAGAAACCGTCAGCGAAAAGACCATCGTAATCAACCTGCACACTTTCCAGAAAGCCTACAGACCACATCACACAGTGATGTTAAAAGAATAGAGGGTTGAAAACACCTTGACACTCGAGTGGGTTATTCTGAAAGCCACAGAAAAAAACTCTCTTGACTTTCCATCCGGCACATGCTTCAACTCTCTTTCCACCCCATTTCAGCGCCACACTACCATTAACAAGGTAATGCTATTTCACTTTGATTGCGTAAAAGCTAGCCATGTTGCACATACGAAATATAAAAAAAAAACAAAAAAACTGTCTTCCATTAGACGGATTAGAGAACCATAATGTGCATTGTTATATTGATAGAGGATATCAGTTAGGCAGGTATGAAGCATTGTCGGAGCAGACGTGTCGCGTCCACTTCATGGTTCTTCACGAACCGCATCTGCCCATCCCCCGAGCAGATGCTGGCCCATCCCAATCTCCTAGAGCCGATCACCTGCAAAAAACCTAAACACGTGGACGCCCATTGCCTCCTCCACTCACAAGAACCCGTTCGAAGAAATTGCTGAGCAGGATTCGCGCAGGAAAATGAGCCACTGCCATACAGCCGCATTGAGCCACGACCAGCAGTAACAAATCCATTAACTCTCTCAGCAGCTCTCCGTTTGACACAAAGTTACCAGTGATAGCAAGGATTCGTCCGAAGAAACCTGACCAGAGGATATAAGTCTCCGTCTCAGATCCTTGGTCAGAGTCCAAGTCTCACAATATCACATAGATAAGACTGGCAACACGACCAAGACCTCTGCGTTCTTCCCGCACAGGTACGCCGCACGCCACCCATGATCTCAGTAGTCCATGACTCCCAGGCCACCCCGGAAATATGTCTGGTTGACCCTGGCTCACCACCAGCAGAAACATAAAATCACTGCCATAGGTAAGTGAATCTCCCACGACCTCAACAATCCCTACCACCAAACAGGCACAGGCAGGACAGCAGCAATCCAGAATTCGAAAGCCTGGATCTAATTTGACCCATAGAACCCGAATCCCATGGCCCGACACTACATTCAGCACCCGAGGGCCCCAAAGGATATCCAGATCCGCAAAATGCCTCATCACTTCGAAATCAGTCACGATATCTTGACATTCCCAAACGATTGCACCACAGCTTGATCTCTCTGACATCCCCCCAGAACCAGTCCATAGCAAGGCTGAAGATGCTGGAGAGTGCACACCCCTACCGAACTCCCGTAACAACCCCTGGCAAATAAGCATCAATCGGTATCCACATCTCTCAGCACCTTAACTCCAGAGTATAGTCAGACATGGATCACTCATCGTGCATCGCACAGACAAAACCACCAGACACCGAAGACCAGATCCTCCAGAGGACATTCGCCGATTCATTGAACTCAACACTTTACAGAGATTTAACATAAGCTGCAAGACATGCATATACTCTGCATTTGGTGAGCGACCCGAACCGCAAGGATAGCGGTCAATCGTTGCACCTCTTTGGTGTAAAGCCTGACTTGCTCTGGAGCTGGCTGCTCAAGCAGATGGTGGGATCTGTCAGAATTATCTGAGCAAAGACTTGCCAGGCATAGGAGCAGAGCTACCCTCCGTGTCACTGTTGCAGTCCTGGCGAATCACGCCTTCTTATGGAAGGACATACAAGGCCCGTTTTCCTGTCAGTGTTGGATGATGCCTGTGTTCCAGGCAGAACACAGAACTGCATGCAACGCACGAGTGCAGCCATTCAACCAGCCTTGGAGGAGTTCAAGCATTGGATGCCACAAGATCCTGCAGCTTTTACCCGCCAAATTTCCAGCAGTTCACCGCAGCTGTGTTCGCGCAACCGAAGGTGGAGGATTCAATGCAGTTGACATGGAGGTCAGCAAAAGGGATTGTAACAACACCCTGACATCATAGATAGCAATCGATCAGCCTGGTAACCGCTCAAAGTAACCGGCCCAGCGGGCTTTTGTACATTGTCGGCTCACACTGTCTGCTCTAATGTAGTGCATGAGGAATCGGGTTTTAGGATGAACGCAATGCTGAATTCCCTCTGTAAGCAGGATAGAATCACTTTGTACACAGGCTGATGCTCTACAGATTCCTTGCAACATAGGCCTCCTTGTCCATCCTTAGCATGTACTACAGTTCTTATCCTCAGCTCCCTGCAACAGCTCAGCTCTGCCAATTCAGCCTGGCCCTGCAACTCTGATCATGGTATCGCAGTGTCCTTGAGAGACAATTCTTATTCGCCCTCTGGTGCAGTTCCAAGACCTTCACTGGCAACATCAAGGACGGTGGGTCTTCGAAGGCACTCCACAACCCTCCTTTCGGGATGCCCCAAAGCACCTAGACCCCCCCCCCCCCAAATGCTCCACTCAGCCTGTTTGGCAATACCTCCTCAGATACCCTCTCATCCCTTGGCTTGCCAACATCCAGACCACCTTGGCTGGGATGGTACCAGTCTCCTCTGGATTTAAGCTGCAACTTCTATGAGTTGCCACAAGACAAGGCCTTCCACGTAGGCATCATTGAGGAACGTGGAGCACTTCTGGGTAGACCCTGGCAGTTCTGAATCATCTCGCAGGCGACCATCAATGAGCACATGGTCAGTCCTCCTTTGGTCACATCGCCAGCGTTGGAAGCCTAGTCCATCGATGAGCCTTTGGGTGCTGACAACCACTGAACAGCCAACCCTAAGTCCATGACTCTTTCAAAGTCAAGGACTCGTCCTAGATTCAGGTTGCACAGTTCAGCCCCATTGGGGACCAACAGCAACGGTCTCATAACCATCCCTATCAATTCGGCAGTCTATTGCATTGAAATCCCCCAAGTTGGAGTGTATTCTCGCCTGCGGGCACTGAAACAACCACAGACTCGAGCGGTTGCATAGAATGTGTCCTTTCAACGTGAGATCACTCACCTCATTTGAGCAAAAACAGAGACCGAGGGAAATGTCACCTAAGGAGGTGACGGAAATCTTAGATCTCATAATTATGACTGCGTTGGCACAGTGTTACCTCATTAATCATTGGAAGTCAGCTTATTGGACAACAGCTACAGCAACTCCTTGGGAAACTGGTAACCATCAGAGCGACGCCACACTTAATAGTTAGTGTAACCACCCGCCATGATCTCGCCACGACCTTAAAGAGTCTCCGACCTCAGACAGTCCCACTACGTCTCCGAACCTCAGAGAGTGCTGCAATGCCGATTGTCAAACGCTTGAGCTCAGATGATAACAGAGAAAGGTGATCATCCTCTCTTTGGGATAGGACATTCCAGGCACTCATCTGAAGGGACCACCTCAGGTCAACCCAAGAAGACCACCGCCTGGTGGATAACACATCAGCATCACCCTGACACTCACAACCGCAATCCAACCCGAGAAGGTTACCCCATGTTTTTCTTCCTATCATCAAAGATTGGGGGTCCCGAAGGCTTTGCCCTAATCCTGTCATCCGGTGAGTTGCCCTGCAAAGGGAAGCTGCACAGGAGGTACTCCCATGGAGTGGGTTTTCAGTTTTCTTTGAGTTTTTGGTGTGTTTTGTGGAGTAAAGAGTTTTACGGTGAATGGAGTGCAAGTCCTGCCAACAACCTCCTAACAAAAAGAAAAAAGCAATCCTTAAAAAAAGGAGGACGTCCGTAGACACAGTTGGGCACTAGATATGGAATGCCCTTGGTTCAGAAGGGGCTCCTCCGCCCTTTGACAGGTTTTGTTTTTAATCCTGCTGGGTGTCCATGTCATACACCCTCCTCACCAGGAAACCTGGTTGGGGAGATAGTTTCGGCGCCAACAATCGACCATGAAACAGGTGAGTACAGGTTTGCATGGTACCTGTAGCAAGTCACAGATCTAATCTGGCCTGAGCTGATAAAAGGTATCCAATGATGTGCATAGTTACGACTGATTACAGGATATCCATGATGTGAATTTACTAACTATGAGCCATAGAGGATATCCATAATGTGAATTGTTAGGAGTACAGATAATCCATTGTAATGTGTTTACTTGATTACAGATACATGATTAATTTACTACGGATTTACAGAAATATCCACGAATGTGCACAGTAACTGATTGGGGATATCGCATGATGTAATTTTTACTGATTACGGATATCCACGAATGTGCACAGTTACTACTGATTGGAGGATATACATGATGTGCATAGTTACTACTGATTGGAGGATATCCACCATGTGCATTGTTACTACTGATTGGAGGATATCCATGATGTGTTTCGTTACTACTGATTTGAGGATATCCATGATTTAGCCCATTTGAAGAGAGTTATTGCAAGGTTGAAGGAACAGATCGATTATAATTTGCAACAAGTAGCAAAATGTGAGAAATTTGTGGAAAATAGTTTGTTACGGTTGAGAAGTGAGGTTGCTAAGGATATTGAATGTGGTGATGGTGCAGCGGGAGCAGGCAATGGTGAGGGTGCAGTGGGAGCAGGCATTGGTGAGGTAGCGGGTGCAGGCGGTGGTAAAGGTGCAGTGAGTGCAGGCAGTGGTGAAGGTGCAGCGAGTGCAGGCAGTGGTGAAGGTGAAGCAAGTGCAGGCAGTGGTGAAGGTGCAGAGAGTGTAGGCAGTGGTGAAGGTGCAGCGAGTGCAAGTAATTTCCAAAGCAACATCAGAAGATCCAACTCGTGCTTCAACATGACATCTTTCGGCACCACAAAAGACATCAGAGAATCTGGATACATGCCCACATTTAAAGTGCAGGGACAGGTTTATCATCAGATTGGCAGTCTACAGCCACGACCAAATGAAGCGCCAAGATTCCTGCAGATCGACTTCATTGGTGACAATACAAAGCAGGCTGAACAGTGCTGCAACAATGTCATTCAAACCAAGTTGGAAGTGGTGTTGCAGTTGCAAGATATGCTCCACAAGGAAAACCACTTTGTTCGGGTTCTCAAGTGTGCCATGGAGAAGATGACACCTGAGTACAAAATTGTACATTCAGACAAAACTGCGGCTGGAGAGCATGAGTGGCACTTCAATGCACCCGCCACATCAGAAGTAGCTGTCATCCTGACT
>CM068956.1:3135092-3162880 GCA_035128595.1 Eptatretus atami | reverse complement strand
TTATAATCATAGTATTTTACCACGGGTGGCTCTGCTGGCTGATACAAAAAATGCCCTCGTTGATTCTTCTAGATAACGTGCATGAGTCTGAGGCGGCTGGGTGGTAGAATATTCGATATTAGGCAAAAGTAGCGAGTTCAGCACCGTGGAGGGTCGGAGCTGCTTCAGTCTGTGTGACCAAGCACCATCGTGCATTCACATCCGTCTCGATGCTGCGTGTCGTACTGCCTGTTGTTCTGGTCCGTGTTCGTTGTCTCGTAGGATTCCGTCTGGTTTGTTGTGTGTGTGTGTTGCGTAGGAACTTCTGCTGATGGATCATGTAGTCATCCTCGAGTGGATCACATCTGAGGACTGGGATACTCGTGGTCTTCGAACTCTCTTGTGACACTTATGACAATCGCTACTTATCGATCGATTTCGGATGAACGCAATCGTAATGTTAGGATCGGCTACACCTGTCGATAGAGCAGTGTCCTCTGTAGTCGGAAGCAGTCTTCGCTGCCAGGGATTCGGAAGGTTAGTTTTGCAAGCTTGGCAAGATGTCTGCAACATCTTCTTACGTACTGAGTCATCTCGAGCAACGCTAGTCTCAGACTATTGCTTGCGTTTTGACGTGTGGAGCGCGATCGGACTAAAAGTCATCGGTAGCCTATATGCGAACTGCTAGCCTTACTTGCGAGTACGTGGCATTGCACAACCCGAATGCGAGTACCGTTAATGCAGCACCTCAATAAATCCGAGACGCGAACAGGTGTGGAAGTGCCACATGCCTAATGGTCGAGCGACATACGTACTGATCTGGAGTAATGCTTATTTGCTGCAGACCTGTGTACTTGAACAGCAGTGAATCTGCTGCGTCTGCTCATATTGCGCAAAGCACCCTGTGTACCGCACAATTCAGTTATCTACGAGTCTTTTGATGGTGTGCCTCACAATAGTAGACCATTCGTTTGATAGCACAGCACTGTATGCAAACCTAGGTCTCCTCCAGTGAGAATAGATACACAACAAGCACTACCATGTACTTTAATTAACAATGGTGCCATCTCATTATGCATAGTAGTACTAATCTAAGCGGTTATCATCTTAGTGCAATTATAAACCATGGATAACAATTCCTAAGTATCACCCACCATGAGATGTGAAAATGCAAATGCAGTAGTATATTAAATAACTGATCACTATACCCTGCTATTTATGTATTTTTTTCTTAGTTCATTACAAAAAGCTATATACTGACTTTGGGACAGATAATGAATATTACATATAAGATGATATATCAAGTCGTATTATGCTTCACACGTTTGTACAGGGAACAACCTGATCAGCTTTGAAAAGCACTACGACATATGTACACGTTGCTAGCTCTTCTGATCTGGTCTGTCTTACAGTACACCACAAATTGCCCGAAGATCATACAAGGAAATATAACCCATGCCATCCAGATACCGATGTATAAAAATGACGAGTAATAAATTGTCTCTCAAACACAGGCGCTGGTCGCAGTCTACCTGGCTTTGATATTATTAAGTATCCAGTGACAATTCCAATCAGTACACACAATCAAACGCGATATAGCTCGTTTGATTATCATTTATATAGAACTTACCCCATTGAAATCATTTTTTTCTATTCATCAGATATGATTCACATTAATATAAGCATATTCTGATACGTCTAGTTGCTATTCACAATTATAAGCATTAGTGTAAGCATCAATGGCATTTTACTAAACTTACAGCGAGCGATTAGTAACATCTTTGCGCTCATGTCCTGCTTAGCTTATATCCGATTACTTTATTGATCATGGACATATCATCTCTTAGCTAAGATCTGCAATTAAATGCTTCATGGTTTTGTCAACTCTGTCACAATCCTTCGAGTTCTCCCATTTCAACTTCTTCTGTCCAAACCGCCTACGCTTGCACCGATTCAGGCTCTGAATTGGCCACCAGCGCTTCTGTCCTGACTGCTAAGGATGCACAGCTAGTTCATATAGGTAGCCTCCGTCAATCCGCTGCATTGACTCCCTACTATCCAAAACTGTACGCTCCAACATAAGTACGTGGACAGGGTCGGTACTCATCTAGAGTAGATTGATATGCTCTAAATTAGGGAGCTCTAAAAAATTAGATCATATCTCTCTGTTTCCAAATTGATAACAATAAACAGCTACTATCGATCCGCGAAATCCCGTGGACCCACAATAAGGGCTGTTAGCATCTCAGAATAAGACCACGTATGCAACCCCGACCATTTGATCATTTACGTTTCTTTGTTTATTCTCCTTGGCTTTCACCCCACATTAGTGGTCTCTCCCTACCACCTAGTACTTCTTGCTAACTCCGATCTTTCCAATTCATGTGATGGCTTTCATTAAAATATTTGCACATTTTTAGCCTTTCTATGGAGCGAATAGAATCGTGGCTGAAAGCTACAATCAATAAATTGCAGCACCCTGGTTCAGGAGATGTATTGATTATTTTTTTAATGTTGAAATTTTTTTTTTTGTAATCTTGTAAATGCAAAAGAAAATGCTTCGAAGCAACGAAGCTCTCAAAAACGGTATGCCACAAATCTTTATTTTGCTGCAAAATGTCACCATTCAAGCCAGCTTGACATGACACCAAAATATGGGTGTGAGCAGAAAATATATTGAACAAAGATTATGTCACCAATATTTTTTTTGTTGTTTTTAACAAACTTCTCCACTGTTGATAATCACGAAAATAAAGTCGGACATTTCTCCCCAAGGCACAAATAATCAAACAATGTTTCAGAGCTTCAACATAATTTCTTTCTTACTTAAATGTCCTGTGTATATATGATATGCGGCATGTATGATGTGGGTGTGTGTGTGCATGTAAAATATGATGTAGGGAGAGGGTGAAGGAGGCTACTAATACTATGAATAAATTTTTGAAGATTAATTTATCATGTGAACTCGTCGAATAATCGAATGAAGTAGGTACTATGTAGTATATTGTTGCTCCGCCAATTCCAGAGGATGCCGCCATATCCCGTCTTGGTGTAGAACGCTGCAGTAAAGCGTAGACTAGCACGTACAAATCTCGTCATATCGCAGTTGACCTCAGACCTATTCGTCAGTCAACGTGTCGACTTTCCGCTCCAGCCTGAGTTTGCGTGTGAGTTAAAGACGACTGGTACCTATAAGGTTGCCATCTAGATCGATGACCCTCCTGTCGCTGACTATCTCCGCCTGCGCAGCAGTCACAGGGCGGCTGCGGTCACAATTGGCATTCGACCTCAATCTTCACCGACAGATCGTACCGCAGGGCCAATCGGGCCCTCAACCTCGCAATCAGGGTGAGAGATAGTGCTTAGTTCGCCATAAGACATTTGCTATCAGCCGAACGATTCCTACGCTAACAGACTCACACCCGCGTGGATTGTCGTGCTTGTAAACTGGTACATTACGCAACGCTAGCTCATAGTTCCAGCGATCGCACCTCGCCGCAGGTCCACATTCTACTGATCATCCGATCAACTGGGTCCCGCATGTAAGCCGGGAATGTCACGATTTATGATCCACGTGCAGTATCGGATGAACCACAAAGATAACAAACCATCATTTACAAGCCCTTATTGCGTCTGTACAAGCTAACAGCAATTTGGAATGTCTATCAGTCAATGCGTCATCGCTATCGATGTTCCACACCTAGTGGACTTGCTGAATGGTGCAAATCGCATTACCTACAGCCAGTTACTGAACCCATTATTTACGTGAAAGCAAAGATTTGAGCGACTACTTTCAACAAAGATTCTGTACTTTAGCGAGCTATCAAAGCTTTGACAGCGAATAAGGATATCGGTCAGCGACAAGTCGCTGGACAATTATCACTACAAAGAACTCACTATGCTCCATCATTTACACGTACGAGACAACAGCTGATCCCCGTTGTTTGCAAATGACTATCGATTACTAACAAGCCATACGTCATGAATCACACTAAAGACAATGCATATGTCAGACAATGAAAAACAATGAAGAACATGCACAATGGACGACGCTAGACCACCTGTCGATTCATCCGTCTGACTACTGACGTACTACACAAAACCACGCACACTCAGTATGAGCAGTGGTGGCCCAGACTTCAGCATTGCTTGAGTCACTCACATATTACACCAACGTTCTATGCACGAACTCCATAAGCAAATGAAACCAATAGCTATGGCGACTTCCCTCTGGTAATCATGTGCTATGACATTGTATATTAGTAAACACTCCCTCGAATAATGCCGACCTTCCTACTTATCGAAAGATCTCTGTATCCGTCAGTCTCGAGCCTCCCGATCCTACTTGCATCTCTCGACATTGGATGACTGACTTGAAACTTATGACGAATTCACTCTCCCAGTTAGGCTCACTTTCTCTGTACCATGTAACTTATTGACAGCATCTCTTTGCTAGAATACTGGCATAGCAAATTGCTTCAGTTGAATGCTGCAGGTCACCTTCATACAAACGACGCTCGTCTCCGCCGATCTACCCTGTCCAGCCGTGCGTAGTATGCACAACGGAGTTCTAACTGCTCGCACAAGCCGCAGCGGCCTTTAGAAGATTCCTAGGTACCATCATCTACACCGTAACAAGCCAAGCAGACAGATATGTCCAACAGTGCTAGACCATCAGAGTATCGACAAGACTGCACCTCGCCTCATCGCTCGATCGCCGAACCACTACGTCGACCAGTCAATGCTTGTAACATCGATAAGACACATACACGAACTCAAACTGACAGCAGGAGCCAATATGTAAAAAACCGCTCTTCTGCTCCTGTTCGTTATTTCCTTCTCAGTCACGGCCAGCATTCATATTGACCTCCATATAGTGCTTTTTTTTAACTCTTCCCGCGATGCGCTTCGACTCGCTGTGCGCCCTCGTTCATAAAATATTTGTTCCCGCCGTCTCACACCTTTTTACTGCTATCAATAGATATCGGAGATGTTCCAGCATAAGCAAGGCGATTCAGTCTACATCCTGCCAGGAACGCGCCTTGTCCTCCTACACTATCGCCTTCTCTTAATGTTGAGATGGCGGATTTTTTTTTGGTGTCACGGATGCGGAGTCGAGTTTTTGGCTCTACGCCATGCGAAGCATAATATACCCTCAAAAAATGATATCGGCGCCGCTACCATTATCACACATGAAGCCTCCTGACCTCGAACTCAAAAGATCGACCTGTGCCACCACACCGAGCGCTGGAGAATTTAAAACGGTATCGCCACAAATCTTTATTTATGTGCTGCAAAGAAATCAGTCACCGACCGGATTGTCAAAAGCGCTCCAGCATCCTCGTATGGCATTTGTTACTAGTCCACACATTGGGAGATCGTACGGCACGGAGTCCTGTGTGGAGCAGAATATAGCTAGTGAACAAGATAATGTGTGGCGTCAGAATCATAATTTTTCTATTAGCGTGTGTAGATTGGTGAGACAAATCTTCCGCATGGCTCGGTGATAAGTCACCGGTTGAAGTGTGAAGTTTGCAACATGTAGGTGGGCGATGGCGTGGTTTACGTGTTCGAGTGACCGTCTGTCATCGGATTTCAGACAAATAACGACAATAGATCACGAAAACAACGACTCGCTATTCAAAGACGTAGCGCTCAGCACCCATGATCATTTATCTTACTAATTACTCGTTTATATGGAATATGACTCAACATTAATTCCCTCTTAAAACAGACAGGAATGTGGGCTAAACACACATTAGTACTTCAGATAATCAAATTATACATCTACACACTACGGACTACTGAATGGTGTGAGTTGTACGAATATTCCTAAACTATAGCGTACTACACATATAATTAAAATTGTTGCTAGAATATTCTAGCGTATATCTATACTGACCGTAGGCGTTATATATACACATACTTGTATATGTAGCGATGATACGGCCACGTACCGATCGCGACGTCGCCACCCGGATATACATATAAATTATATACAGTACTTTAATATGGTTTCTAGTCTGTATGATTGCCACTATGTATATAACCTATATGTATGTTATGAACTTATGTATGTATTAGCATATGCGCCTATGAGTGTAATAAGACCATAGTCCGGTAGTAGGAGTATATCAGCTACTTCGACCTCACTACGATCGTGCCTAATTCATAAAGGAGGCTCACATCGCTAGCTCGGATAGTTGTTCGCCATAACTCGACCACAATTACCACGTCGGATGGTGGTTATAATATCTCAGGTATAGCTATAGAATCGCCTCAACCTATCGCCTGACAGGCTGTCGACTTACCTGATAGACACTGGTATATATGTATACATATGGTATTTGCATACCTGCTAGCTTAATCTAGGTCGCTAATCTTACCTGTTGCATTAATCAGTTGGTATATAATATACTCGATAAACTATATATACTATATGTATTTATCGATCTAGGCTCTACGACTATAGGTTTCCAATTATTAAATTATATCGGGTACTGATACGACCGCATAATCGATTACCCACCTTATACTGATACCTACTGTGACGTGAATTCGAAGATGGAGATTCAACATCAATGGGACACAACGAGACGCATACGACAAGGATTCACCTGTTAGTCGAGCGGATACATGATTCGTACTCAAACTAGCAATTGCACTGTCTACTTACACTACGAACTACAGGGACTCAGCAGCTCATTCACAATATGTACATGTCTGTAATAAGCATCAAGAGAATTCAATAAGCAAATGCACGAAGTGAATAAAACATAAAGCGCAGATATCACGATCGCAGAAGCTAGATCTAAGCCGGAGACTACGCGAACACACGGTCAAACACTAATACCTTTTACCGTTACAACAGACTACGGGCAGCTACACTCCACCCGCTTCCTCATCAGATCTCGCCAAAAAAAGAGAGAGAAGAAGACATCCTGCCGTCCCGAGTGACTGCATTCAGTACTTCCCTTGTTCAGATCTGAAGACTCCCTCCTCTTCCCCCACCCGTGGTTGAGCGGGGGATGATCACGAGGCATGAGTCACGCCGGGCGTGGGGGGCGACCGTCAGCGATGGCCGCGCTGGGCCGGCCGACAGGGGGGCGAGAGTCTCTCTCGCGGAAGCCGTAAGACGAAAGCCCTCCTCTCTCGGCATCTTCTTCCGTCCGGGTGTTCGGAGTCGAGTAGTAAAGCTTTTTGCTGCGCAGGGTCACGCGTCACGACCAGACGCGTCGACGCATCTCCCTGTCCTTCGGCCTGGTCCCGCTGTTCTAGGCCATAGGTGTCGCGTCGCCATAGCGAGCGGTGCGAACTCCAGCGATCGTGGAGCTCTTTCCCTGCTTCCAGGACAAGCAGACAGCGAATGTTCATGCTGAAGAGCTCATACTGCTCGCTAGGCTCCTGCTCTGCGCGAACGCAAGGAGGCTTTTTCGACGGCATTATTGGCGTATTGACGCAAGGCCACATATGTACGACTTCCTGGAACGTTACGCGTTGAACATACGGAAAAGGTAGCGCCTCTTCGCGCTCACTCTGCGGCCTTCTATTTGAGAAGTTAAGCCGGGTGTCAGTCTCTTGTAGCCCCGGGCGGTCGCGAATGCCTCGCCTTCGACCTGCTCGGCCCTCGCTTCTTCTTTGTGTCCCTCGGAGCTCTTTGCGGTCTCCATCTATGGTCTCCTGGCTTGTGCTGCGATATCCTCATCGAGAAGGGTCCTTCCTCTCGTCGGTAGTCCTCAAGGCGGAGAGCGTACGCCCCATCACGGCGAAGGTATTCTCCACCCCCGCTCCGGCGCGTCTCGCGTTTTCTGCGACCCAGCACGTGGGCTCATTGATTAATTAGCGCGGGGAGGATTCGTCGGCTCGTGGGCCAGAGAATTATTCCGAGTCCAAGGGAAGAAGGGCCCCTCCCTATCAGGCGATATGGAATCATCCTCTGAACCTCTTCTCGGAGGCCTGCGAGGGTATCGCACTTCCACCACACCGACGCGGAGACAATTTAAACGGGCAGCCAGACAAGCAGGAGATATAACGACTGCGAGCGATCCACCTCGAGTTGGTTGTTGTGAGTAGTATCCGCTTTCTGCATGTCTGTTTTCAGTCTCATCCTGATCTGGACGATAGCCTGAACCGAGACCTGCGGTTGATTAGACACTGCGCTCTTGCACCATTTCATATGGGCGGGTGTGTGTGTGTGAATGGCAGAAGTACGTATGTGCTGGCCCGTCTAATAAGTGTAGACGATGAGTTAATGGTGGATTTGGTCTGCTGTAAATGATGGTGTGCGTATGTGCATCGTAAGAGATGTTGGCACGCTGTAGTTGTGCTCTTAGTGCCGTCCCTAGGATGGCTGTCCCCGGTTGTGGTTGAGACATGATTTATTAATAGTGGATTAGGCTCTCAACACAATATAGTAATAGAAGAATCAGTAAAAGCAGCAGACCTGTTATTCAAAGCGCGTCGCATGCATTCCTTGTCAAATTGAATCATCTGATATACTGTACGCTTTACGAACAGACGGTGAGTTGGGGGAGCTAAGCATAGCACGTTTGCGTATTCAGAAATTATACGCCCTCTCACATACAAGGGAGCGACTGATTTGGACCGCGACGGTTCCGGCGATTAAAGCCAATGGGTCGGGAATTGTCCGAGATGCTTGCCAACCAGCAGGCTCTAGACCAACTTACGGCTAGTTAGTTCCGTACGTGAGATCCAGTATCTCAGAGGGTGGAATACTACCTATAGTATTATTAGGCTCACTGATGGGTATTTAGTACATTGAAGATGGCAATTACGATACACCTACCCCACGTTATGATACTACACATACTTGTATTATGTAGATGTATACTATATTTCAATATATATTACAGTTCTTTGTACATAGGACCCGTTATGGTATCCTACAGTGGTAAGTTATTTTGATATGCGGGCTCGTGCAATCTAATTTAATATTCTTTAGTTTGTTTGCTATATTTTTTGGGTCTGTGTTGATATGTATGTATTAGAAATATGGATATATGTATATAAATACACTCGACTTGCGGGCTTCCTAGTATATCAGATAGACGTAGCTAGTGTTATAAAGATGTGTATGTTACGGCTGATAGTCAGCCGACGCCTGGTCCTATTAACTAATATTTATAATATGTTATATATATTATATATATATATATATATATATATAATCACTTATATAATTAGAGGAATAATATATATCATGTAATATGTAATTAATATATTGTTATAATATTTATAAGTAGTTAGAAATATGATTATGTAATATATAGTGTGACGTTATATTATAAATGGATTATAATATACATTATATATATATATTATATATAATATATATGAAATGATATATGTATTTGATACTATATATGTATATATATGTGTTAATTATAATATTATATATATATATATAATATATATATATATATTGTATCACAATATACGATATTGTTATCGATTTGTGCACATTCCGATTGCACACACACACTATACAGGTTCCTTTTCAGTCAGCTAATCAGTCGATAAGTCGTCTTGTTCCCTAAGATAGCTCCCTTCTCATGTGTTAATGTCAGACAATGCGATTATAGTGCGCTGCCGGTCAATTCTAGCGTGCTTAGGATATTTAGATGGTGTATAGTAGGACGAGCAGACACAATGGGGGAAGACCATTCCCCTCCTCTCTCCTGCTGTGACAAGAGGAGCAATAATCACTGCCAGTCCACAGTCGACTCTATGAGTGTCAACAACGTCCGCGCTCCCGCTGCACTCCGTGATTTGACGTGTCAACAGACTCGATGGCCATACTCCCCGATGGGCTGAGTCACGCCGGGGCGTGAGGGAGCACGAGGGCGTGAGTCGATGAGGTGCACGCCGGGAGAGGCAAGGAGTAAGAGGAAGGACATTGTCTTGTGATATGCGTATAAGTGAGGTCAGATCATTTAGTTCTTTTGTTTCAAGTCGAGTAGGAGACTTTTGTGCAGGTGCTGGTGCGGAGCAGTAGTCTGTTCCGCAGCCTTCGAGGTCCTGTGTTGCTATGGGTTGGTTGAGCCTAAGGAGTTGAGGAGTCCTGCTCGTACACTTCTGGCTTCTCGGTCCTGCTTGGCTTGCGTCTGCGTTTAGTGAAGCTTTCGGCTGATGGCCTCATTGGCTCTTGCAGTCCTCGGAGGAGCTTTTTGCTTCGAGCGAGCCAGTCTTATGTGTGAGTCTCTCTCTGTGGCCTTGTAGAGGTGTGCCGTGGAGCGCTTCGACTTCTGCTGTAGACTCGCTTGTTGCTTAGTGGCTATTGTTATCGTGTATGCTCGAGATCTTTCCTGCTTGGCTCGGGAGAGCTCTCTCTATTTTGGCAGAAGTTCAATGCTTTTGCTTGGAAGGAAGTGTGAGCCAGTCGCTCCGGCTCGAGCTTGCGTTCGCTCGGCGTCGAGCTGCGAGTGGTGGCTTCTTCTTCTTGGTTCTTGGAGCTCTTTGTTCTCGCTGTTGTGGCTTCTTCTTCATCTTGGTTTTCCCGGCTTGCGTGAGATCTTTGGTTCTCCAATGCTGTATCTCATCGACCTCTTCGTTGGTTCCACCGGCTGGTGGTTCCTCGGCGGAAGTCGACGCATCTCGACAGCGAAGCGTTCATCGAGGGGTGCCTCGCTCTCGGGGCATACAACCGAGGCACAGTGGAGAGACGCGCCATCGACGGGAAGTGAGATTCATGCGGCGGACCTTGATGCCTCATCCACAGCGTAAGAGTCAGACAGACATCGACGCGCGATTGAGCAATACAGGCTCACCTGCTGGAGCCCGGGTCCGAACAACTTGAAGGACCACACGAGAGCTCGGTTGGAGAGGTTCGAGAGTAGGATTCTGCGGGCTTCTACCTTTCGACCAGTTTTGGCACTCCGCAGGTGGAGTGCCTCGTTATTAACTGGCTCTCGCCCGCGTATTTGCATTCCGGGTTGTGGTGTCCGAGTACGCAGCTATCAGTTTAGTGCCATCCACGCGTGGTGGACACTCGCAGGGTCGAGACCTGGGCTCTGAGGTATATCGTAGGAACATTCGATATCAAGTGCTCTGTCCTCCGAGCTGGAGCATGCCTGTTAAATATGATTGAATAGGCATCGCTCTGCCATCCATTCGTAACCTTGGGGGTGATGTTGTTGTGTTCGTATTCTGTGTGATTCGTTTGCTTGGCCGTCTCTCACGTCTACTAATTCGCTAGTGAAACTGCTAGTTTAAGGTGCATACCGTCGCAACTGATAATAAGTAGATGGACGATTTATTAATGTGAATATACTCTATATGGTGTCGTATTAATGTGTTTTGCAGCTTGCTCTATATTGCATACTGTTTTCACGTCTGGTTAATAATGCATACGTTGATTCTTTTAAATCCTTGTGTGATAAAACCTGTTTTCGATTTTCACACTTGAATGTCAGCATTTCTCATGTGAACTGCCCCATCTTGCACTCGAATATAGTTGCGTTAATAGCCGTTTAAAGTGATCGGGTCCACGGAACTGCGCGATTACATACCCCGCCCGTATATCCCAAAAGGAAGCGTCGCTGCTTAATCGCGCTCGTTTCCAAGCGGTCCCGTTGAGGTACAATCTTGACTTCGGAGTGAAAGCCGGTAGCCTTCGGTTTGCCATTAAAAGGGGACTGCGATGTGGGGACGACCGAACGGATACATACTCAGGTGAAATGCGATAAGATTTTCCGCGACTTCGGGACCTGATCTAGCGCGCAGGGACAGCGGCGTGCCTCGGTAGAGTGCCGAGGTATAGGTTGTGTGTTGCCGGTACTAAGAAACACCGACACCGTCGCTGCGAGTTCTGCTGGTAATACCCCTGTTCCAGGATAGAAGTCATTGCGAGATCACGTGGATTGTCGCCGTTCATTGATGGGGGCGAGCTGTTACAATTGACGTATTGGTTAGGACGCGGATTAGTTCACTATCGCATCCACCCTTAGCCGCCACGGCGTGATCTGCGGAATCTACAACAATATACATATATTTATAAGATGTGTACTGATATTGGGTAATATATATTTCTAGGATTCTGTTTGTATAACAATTGGACCCGTCGGTATTATCCTACGGATATTAATTTACCGAGGTGCAGGTATATACGTTACTGTATATTACTTGTATTAGCAAACATACATATGGGATCGGTGTCGGCCGACTCGACTTGCGGGCTCTGTCAGATATACGCCGGGTCTGGCTTGCGTTGCGCCGTAATCCGGCACGCTGCGGGCAGGCTGTGACGGGCTGGAGGACTCTGGGTTCAGAGGGTATCCGGGAAACCCTACTGTATTAGCTGGGCCTGGCTATATGCATGAGATAGTAGAGAGTGTAGGGTATCAGCCGGATAATCATATGGCGAAAACTCCAATATCCTTATTATCCCTTATGTAGTCGTATATTAGTGGCTAGTATCATGCAGGTTGTGTTTATATGTGGTCATGAGGTATATGAGTTGGGTATTACCGGCGTGTAATATCTATAATTACTCATGTAGCTACTAAATATAGTCTAAGTGATGGTATAGTAATATCTAATGAATAACGGGGATGATCTGCGCTGTGGAGACCCCTAACTTTTGATGATAGTGCAGTGTATACCGAAGACTGATAAACATCAATAACTATACAATCATTATTCGTGTGGCGGAATATGTGTGATAAAGTTTCGTATATTGCCACACAAACATAACAGGTTCTTCGTCAGCTATTATATATGTCGATAAGTATGCTTGTTCCCAAGATAAGCTGCACCTTCCATATGTTTAAATGTTCAGAAATTTCGATTAGTAATAGTCGCTGCCGGATTTATAGATATATATTATTAAAATTATAGTTAATGAGCGATACATATGCGGAAAGCAATGGAGATCGAATCCCTCCCTACTTCCTCTGCGGTAATAAGTGATGACAGAATAGAACACCTGCCGTCCCTGTACAACTCTAATAGTAGTTAGTCTAAACACAACTCCCACCTTCGACACCCTCGTGTGACTGTATGGCGTTGACGTGTATTGAGCACATGGGTTGAGTCTGTATGTGAAGTCACGTCGGATGTATATGGAGCGGTGAGCTGAAGGAGCGTGAGCAAGAGAATAGATGAGAGATCTATTTTCTTTATTGTATATTTTAGTAGTGTGCGTAGAGTTGAGCAGTGGGCAGAGTTGGTATGTATGGAAAGGGTGCGATGAGTTGAGAGAAGTAATAGTGAGGAGTAGTAATGATCTGTTCAGCCGTCATGGGTCCTTGTGCTGGCTTGCAGTTGTAGGTATGGTTTTGTGAGGCCTTCGTAAGCTTTTTGCTTTGCGGATGCTATGGTGGTATGCTCAGTGAGCTATCTGGCTGAATGGTCCTAGTCGTACTGGTAGAGAGGCTTTTGTCATATTGATTGTTCCTGGTTAGAGCTTTCATATAGCTTATGTATGTATGCTGCTTATAGCTCATAGGATATATTAAGAGCTATATTCTTTACAAAGTAGCTGTCTTTAGCTTGGAAGGAGTTGAGCCAGTATTACTAGCTCGGCTATCGATAGGTCCTGCGTGGTGGTAGTGAAGTGGTGTATATGTAGCTTTATCTTCTATCTCTTTAGATATAGTTATTCGAATAGAATGAGATCTTTGTTCTCCTTTTGGTTCTCTGGCTTGGTGCGAACTTCATCGACTACTCTCATTTATGCTAGAGGTTGGATTCCTCGGAGGTAAAGCGACGCATAAATCGACGTATGAGATAGTAGATCTGACAGCACTATATTTAGTCTCACCAGCACGTGTGAAAGCACTAGGTAGATGAGATTATCACGGTAGTAAATATAATACAATAATATGGTCGTTTGTCGGGAAGGATCGCGTGTTTGTGCTCTATATGTGCGTAGTGATTGAGGATGTCTAACAAGGCCTCTCCTCTACTCGCTAGGAGCTCCAGGGTCCGAACAACTTGAAGACCACACGAGTAGTGGAGTAGGTTTGACCCATATTTTCTAAAACATTAGGCTCTTTGGACCATGCGTTTCGCAGTCATCTAATCCTGTTTTACCTGCCTGAGTGGTAGCTCGTATTGAATTAAAGTCAGCCTACATATGTCACCACTCAATATTTCTTCCTTGCTCTCGATTCTCAATTTATATGGTACTTTTTAGGTGGCTAGAAAATTGGTTTGAACATGCTGATTGCAGACTTTAAGCTAGCAGTTCCAGAAAAAAAAAAATAAAAAAAATGTCCTCAATAATAACGTGCTGTCTGTGGGCCTGTTGCTAATATAGTAGGAGAGCGTGCCTGCTCACTTACTGCACAAGTCACGAGGTGACATAATAAGTAGACGCGTGTGGAGCCTTTTCACTTTAGTGTATTCTACTATACTATAGTCTGTTACATTTGCTTCCTTTGCGAATGCAGCACGCATGTTCCTCCACCATATGTTATTAATTATAGCTATACGTGATTTTGCTCTCGAGTGTGTATATGTGCTTATTACGTGCTGTGTGTTTAATAGTAAAGTCCCTTGTCGTGAATGTAAACCTTTTTTCGATTGCGTCCGATTGTTGCCCTGCTAGTTGAACTGCCCCATTCTTGCACTCGAATATAGTTGGTTTAATAGCCGTAAAGTGATCGGTGTCTCAACGGGACTGCGCGATAATACCCCGCTCGGGTTATTCGCTCGAAATAGGAAGCGTGCTGCATTAACGGCTCGTTTCCAAGCGTGTTCGGTTGAGGTGTAACAATGTCTCTCAGGCTCTACCTCCCTCACCTAGCACCAAACCATCGGAAAAACTCCTTAGCAGCCTGAGTAGCAACATATCGAAGAATGGCGACGGATCGACCACAAGTGAAGCTAGAGAAGCGTGCAGAGAGGTTGATAAAGTTGGTGCTCGATAGGCAGGTGTTTAGATTGTGAGAGCAACTTCAATAATAAACCCAGTCACTTTGACTGAAATTCTCTATGTGAATTATATTGTCCAGTTAACGTACTCACGAGCTCGTGACCCTCTGTCTGTCGCAGCGCTCGAGTGTCGAAGCGACTGTACTATGTGGTTAGACGCTTTGGTTTTGTTGCGTCTCACCTGGGCCGGTGCTACTGCGGCTGAGAGAGTCCTGTTAACGAAACCCAATATTAACATATACTATTTGATGATGATGTTTTGGCTGTATATATTGCCTACCCTAATTATGCCTTTGTATTTTGGTAAAATACATAGCCTTGCATAAGATATTTTATAACTGATACTATAGTATAGTTATGTTTTGTTTCCTACCATATATAAACATACATAACTTCGTGGATATCCTCTGATCATTATTTATTCCAATCCTCTGTCATCATCGCTATGAATCGCTGTATACCGGATCACGATTCGGTCATATGGCTGTTGTCGCATACTGAACATCCGGCTGCGCTCCGGGAAGCTGTACTGCGATTCTGGATATTCGCGTGTGCTTTATTAGGCACTGGATCTCGCAGCCTTGTGCTGATGACCGTCGACATAACGACTCTCGAAACTGAAGACTGAGTAGAAATACATATTGCAGGCCCAGGATTTGAATAACAATCTGTGCGAAACGCCGCAATCGCTTCTCCGTATCGTAAGCAGGGCGACGCAAGCAAGTGTTCATTTGGTCATTTGACATTGCTATAGGCATCGCGGCGTAAATAACCGTTCGTGGTGCAAACTCCAAGTATCGGTTATATCGGATCGATCCTGCACTTTTGCGAGCTCATAATCTTCGGAGCAGCCGAAAGACGTAACTAATAACCCTATAACATACATCTATACAAGTCAAGTCGAGAGAGCTGTATGAGTTCAGTCTGGCTCGTCCTTCTGAAATTATTAATATATATATAATATATATATTGTATATATATTTATATATTAATAACAATAATAATGTAGATATTATCCAAAGCACTATAAAAGTTGGATAGAACTTTCTACCCCTTGTTGTGAATGAATTATATTAGGATATAGTGAACAATAAAAATATCTAATAGGAATGCCGCTTAATAACATTTATATGTATTTGGCATATCTAATACAGATGTCCATCCAGTTATAATTTTCTATGTAACTAGGATAAATTAAATATGACCTAGGTATGTAGTTAATATGACTAATTAGATATATATGACAGTGACTTTTTTTTGATATGGGCTTCCCTGTTATGTTATGCGAGGAATCTCCAGGAGTTAGGAAGGTCAAAAAAATTAATATATAAAGATTTGACATAAAGGCTATATATGAAGTAATGCTGTATAGGTATGTTTTATGTAATCATAGTTTGTAGGATATGTAAGCTCTTATGGTGTATATATGTATTGTAGATAGCTGAGCATACATACAAATGCTATATGTTATTTGTGTATACTATATATGTACTGTAATGTATATATATATTATATAATACTGCTATTAGCAATATATCCTGATTATAATTGTATATACTAACATGTCTTTTGTGTATGTATTCTCGACTATTCGTATTAGAGCGCAGGTTATATAAATAATCAATTATATGATATATATGTTTTGTAGCATAATTCAGATATATAATCGATATTGTGTTTATTATTTCATAATATCGAATATTATTTCTCTTTTGGTATTATTCTTATTCTGTTATTTCATCGTATAGTTGTATCATAACCCTTTTGTGTTATTGAACTATTTATGTGAATCACCCATAAAGATTTTATAGCAGATATGGATATGATGTGTAGAGTATATGTGAACATCGGATGATCTATCATCCAGCATAATGACCTGAGTGTTTAAGCATCCCGATATATCTGCTATATATTTAGTCTATATCTCCCTGTAGTCTTCAAGACCACAATGACCATCATTTGATCTGATCGGAGCTCCATATGAAACCATTCGATACATAGATATATAATAATACTCTATAGATATGATCAGCTGATGATTCTGGCAGTCTCGTTGCATGTCAATGTTATGGAGTGATCGGTGCTTTTAACAAGCAGCTGTGCCTAAAGTTTACGTTCTGCACCTCTCGAGATTGTCCGACTTTATGCAGCCTACAGTTCACAGAAAAGATTAATAATAGCTGATGCAATATATTATACATCGATGTCCATCAGCGAACGATCACGTCATCTCTTCGTGCCACCACTAGCTGTGTTGGCAGCCGCTCACTCCCTCATATGCGTGAGAGGTGGTGACGCTTGTCTCCATGTTAGCGAAGTTTCATGTGGCAAAAGTGTTTTTTGCAGTTATATCTCTCGATATCATCTTGCAGACCTCGACATAGCAACTCACTACCCTCAACCAGTAATGTACCACCTAATCAAAGAAAAATGTTCACTGTCAAGTTTGTGGTGTGATGTTGCTGTGATACAGGCATGGGATGTATGAATGAAGAAAAGGACTCGGGAAGCAGGAAAGCCTCAGCATAAGCTGTAGATGTGTTTAAGCTAGGCCGTTGAGCTAGCAGTACCAGTGAGCCACATGCAACAGCTGTCCGTGTCAAGCACAGAAATAACATTGTCCAAGTCACATAGCCAATACAACATCCACCAACGATAGAGAAAAAGCCTCTGCAGCCTGCAATGGTCTGTTCTGCCATTTGCATATTGCACTTAAACTGAGGAACTCCAAAGAACAAGTGCAAGTGACAGTGTAATATCGGGTGATTTGCGAGTTAATTAAACACCCCTTTTGAAGGTAATTAATAAACTTACTGAGATTATCATCTTGGCATCTATCGGCCTGGGGAGCTACCCACTCCCAAGCAGGATCACCTGCTATTCGTCCGATTGCATGTGGCATCTATACTGTTACTTTGGGCTTCTTCACTACAGCATGATAGCTCGAGTTATTGCATACGCTGCGAACCCGGCTCTGAAAGACTCTCCAGCTCCCACTAACGTACTTTGTGTGCGACACTTATCCAACCAAGAATATTCTAGTTTTGTCTGATTTCTACACCTTAATAGTTCTCCATTGATAATTGTTGACATAGGCCCAGACTTAGTTATTGCATTTTGGAAGTTTGTGGGTTCTGAATCGGTCATCGATTGTTGTATTGACTATAATAGGTCGACCCACTTGTCAAGTTTCTATGATTGTTCAAATGAAATTTTAGTCCAATATCCCATCGCTGTTGCATCATCGACTATTGAATCGTTATGATACTTGCTATGCTTATAAACTAGCACTGAGAAACGTTTTAAGATTCTTTGTTGTACGATGTCATGTGATTGTGCATTTCGCGTGTGTAGCCCATTTGTCATAATCCTTGACAGTAATCTGCCTTAAATCTAAGCTAGAGAATACAAAATATTAATGCACCATTGTAACCTTCTTAGCAAATAACGCAAGCTTGATGAAAAACAAAGTTGCATGATACTTTCTAAGCCTCAATTCTATGTGACCATGCTACGGGCGCATATGTTCGGGATCGCATTCATGATTTTCTATAAATCCAATGATAACGACTTTTCAGACTTGCTTGGGTATAATCTCTTTCATACCTTAAGTTCACTCTAGAAGCTAGAATCGATGCCCAAAGGCACGGCTATCGTCCTCCTTCTCTGTCAGTTGATAAGCCAAATATATACATTTATGTGCGCTTAAGCACGCCTTAGCTAAGACGTTGAACATGAGTAAAATGTGCAAACTGATCCTCCAAAAGAGGCATAAGTCCTATATACTATACATGTTGAATTCACCGCTTAAGCTTGGAGAGCATTAATTATCTTCAAAAGGGGTGTTTTATTATATTATGACCGTGAACACAACACAAATATCAGGCGTGTGTGTGTGTGTGTTTGTGTGTGTGTGTGCATGTATGTGTGGGAGGGGGGGCATGGCTACTGATGATAAATTTTGAAATTATTTTCATGTCGGATATCGAATGAAGGACGGGCTCGTCAAAGAGATCCCTTTGTGTGGAACCGCTGCAGTGTGCTGCAACATCTTCGTCAAATCGAGCAACCTGTCTCAGACTTTGCTTGAGTTTGCGTGTTGGAGGTAAAAGGCCGTTGCTTGACTGACAGCCTCTTTGCGAGTCAGCAAAACAGGCGTTAATGCAGCTAAATCCGAACGGCCAGGAAGGCCTCTGCAAGGTGGGATCAGTCGTGGAATGCTCAGCCGGATTGAACAGCCAGTGATTGCTGCGTTGTCATACGCAACGCTGCAATTAGTTCCACGTTGGTGTCCTCACAATGAATTGGAATGCGATTTATGAAGTGAGGAATAAACACAAAGCAAACAGTCATTTACAAGGCCTTTATTTGCGTCTTACATCTACAATTTGAAATGTACAATCCAATTCACCCACCGTGGTGTGAAAATGCAAATGCAGTAGGTTAATAACTGACATTACCCTGCTTTTGTACTTGTTCAGTACAAAAGCTTTGGGACAGAAATAAATTACAGTGATATAATATTATGCTCATTGCAGAGAAACACTGATCAGGTTTTGAAAATATGTACACGTTTTATCTGATGTTACAAGAAAAATGGCCAGATAAGATAACCAATGCAATCAATCCGTTAAAGTCTCCAAAACACAGGCTTGATTTATGCTTGTTGATTTACATATTAAATTGCCATTCATAACAATCAACCGAATGTTGTTATACATTTATATTTAACCCTTGAAAATTTATTCCATCGAAAGATTCCTTATTATTTCATCGTTTAGTTGGATTTCAATTAAAGATTGAAAAATATAATTACACAGTTTAACTTTTGCCTTACCCCTTACTTATTGACAGCCAAATCTCTTTGTAGATCTGGCAATAAATGCTTTCAGTGGTGATGTGGTCTCTCATTTTAGGGTTGATAGTAAAACGGGAGTTCAAATTAGAAACAGCTCGGTTTACAAATTTACAATAAGACAGTATGTCAACAGCAGCACGAGGCACATGGTGGCATGTTACATCGATAAATAACGTATCAACCGGCCATTTATGCTTTTCTTTTTGTTATTTCCTTCTTCATACCACATTTATACCACCTAGTCTCTTTAACCCGATCCATTCATGGTGGCTTTCATAAATATTTTTCACTTACGCTTTTATGAAATAGAATGGAGAAGCAACAGTAAGTACTGCAGGAGATGTATGATTATTTTTTTAATGTTGAAATTTTTTTTTTGTAATCTTGTAAATGCAAAAGAAAATGCTTCGGAAGCAACGAAGCTCTGCAAAAACGGTATGCCACAAATCTTTATTTTGCTGCAAAAATGTCACCATTTCAAGCCAGCCTTGACATGACACCAAATAATGGGGTGAGCAGAAAATATATTGAACAAAGATATTGTCACCACATATTTTTTTTTGGTTGTTTTAACATAATCTTCCCACTGTTGATAATCACGAAAATAAAGTCGGACATTTCTCCTCACAAGGCACAAATAATCAAACAATGTTTCAGAGCTTCAACATAATTTTATTCTTTACTTAATGTCCTGTGTATATATGGATATGCATGGATGTATATATATATATATATATATATATTGTTGCGAATTCGCGCCCGCCGGCGTGCGAACGGCCACGTGACTCGAATCGCGGCACGTCGCCACCGGACGGACAATTCTCGTCGTGACCTCCGGAACTATCGCCCGGAGCCAGTCACGGGTGGGCCTTTCGACCTCACCACGATCGTGCCAATCGGCCACCCGCATGGGATAGGGTTGTTCGCCAAACTCGACTACCTAAGTACCCACCGCGATGGTAAACCGGGCGATCGCACCTCGCCGCAGGTCGACTCCGGACACGGGCCGCTTAAAGCGGTCCATTCCGTGCTATCGGATAACCGAGCGGTGTTATCGTCGGCCTCGACGGTTCCAATTAATTATCGGCGTACCACGCCACTACGAACCCTTTTACGTGAAGCAAGATGGAGATTCAACAAAGGAAAGGACGCAGCGAAACGGGGAACAATTCAACACAAAGCACTTTATTTACACGACACACGGAGAGCACACATATACAGCCATACAGTCAGAATGCACATAAAGCAAATGCAAGATGAAAAACAATAAAGCAATGACGACGCAGAGCTACACAACTACGCGAACAACACGGCAACACTTATACATTTTACTTCACAGACGGCGCCACACACACACACGTTCACACCAGAACCCAAAAGAAAAAGAGTTGCGACTTCCCTTGTCTGGCTGGTGAGTCCCTCTCCCGCGACCGTCAGCATGGCCGCGCCTGGCCCGACCTCTCTCTCGCGGCCGGCGAACCCTCTCCGGCATTCTCGTCCGGATGCGCAGGTCCACCTCACAACCGACGCGCGCCGCGTCTCCCGTCCGTGCCTCCGTTCACAGGTCGCTCGCCAAGCCGCGAGCTCAGGACCTCTTCCCCCGTCGAAGACAGGCAGACAGGAAGCCTCGAAGACAACTTCGCTCGCGAACCAACTCGACCAACCGAAGACCAACAACAACTCAACTGAAGAGGAAAGAAAAGACGCTCTCTGCGCCCGGCCGTGTCCATCTTTTATCCCGCGGGGCTCCGCCCTTCGCCCCGCCCGCTCCCGCGCGCTCCATCTTTCCTTCGAGCAGCGTTCCATGCAAAGGCGCGTTTCCTCACGTCTTTACGCCTCACCCCGCTCCGTGCGGGGGCCGGGGGAGTCAGTTTTTGGCTCTGGGCCAGAGAATTATTCCCTCAAAAAGAGGCCCCTCCTTCACATGACCTCTGACCTCCGGCTCAGATCGCACTTCCACCACACCGAGCGCGGAGAATTTAAACGGGAGCAACAGGCGGGAAAACCTAAGAGAGAGATAGAACTAACGAGATTACAGAATGAGGACAAGAAGACAGTGGAATAAAAAACTGAAAGAGTATGAATTTGAAATTGGAACGACAAAACGAAAAACATAGTTGGAAATACGAGGAGAAGTTGAAGGACAAATGGAATGAAGCAGAAGGAGAAATCGGAGATTGAAAGACACAACGAGATTGGAGAGGGAAGACGAAGGAACAATGGGATAGAAACAAAAGAACATGAACGCGAGGTTGACCAATTGAAACGAAAAGGCGAGGCTGGAGTGGCGAAGAGGGAGACAAAAGAACAAGCGAATGAAACACAAAAAGGGAAATTAACCACATGAAAAAACCATGGAAACTGGAGAAGGAAAGGACAACAGAAAAACAAGAAGAGTAATAAAGCAAGGCAAAATGAAAACACAAGAAGAGATTAACCCAATGAAGCAAAACCATGAAACTGGAGAAGGAAGGACAGGAGAGAAGCACAGGAAGGGTAATGAAGAGCATGCGAATGAAACACAGAGGAAATGAGCCAATTGAGAGAACACATGAGTATTGGAAAATGAGAGCATGAGGAAGAGTGGAGAGAAAACAAAACTTACGAGTTGAAATTACTGAACTGAAGGAGAGAGTAAAATGAAATCATAGAAGATGGAAAAATCCAGAAGAAACACAGAACTAATAGAGTATAAGACCAGGAGATGAGAAATAGAGGAGAGACTGCATGATAAAGACGGGTTAAAGGAACAGAACACACACACACAGAAGTAGTGGAGGATAATGGGGTGAGCTCGCGGACTGGTAGGACCCGGTGTAGCAGCTGGATGGCCGCTCCAGGAACGGGGGAGGAAGTATGCCCCCTTGAGGCGAATCACGACCAGTGGTCGTCGTCCAAAGCGGAGTTAAGACGAGTGCTGTGGATAGGCACGGTAGCTGGGGTATAAGCCCCGGAACCCTTGTGGGACACGAATCCCAGTGTGGTGTGCAGGGGTGTGTTTCGAGTGTGCGGAGATGCGTGCTTTCCGGCACGCATGGTGTGAGTGAGACCCCTGGCAGTGAAAGGTTGTGTGAGTGAGAGGGTCCGTGTGAGGGAGACCGTGTGGTGGAGTCCTGTATGAGAGGGAGTGTCGGTCGGCATGCGTGAAGCATGCAGCCGCGTCTCCCGGTGTGAATTGAGTGTGATGGAAGTGAGTCTGTGCGTCGTGACACGCAGGTGTGGCGTGGGTGGAACGGAGACGACGGCGACAGAGGACAAAGCCGGTAGCGGCCGTAGCTGTTGTTGGGGACCGCGCCGGTTCACCCAGCAGCGAAGCGCGAGTCCGTGCTGTGCAACGCACGAGACCCCACGTGCTCGCTGCGGAGTGAAGCCCGGTCCGGAAACGCCAGCGGTGGATTGCCGATCCCGCGAGCGACAAAGTGAGGCAGGATTCGAATTTGGACGGACGGTTCTCCAGCGAGCTTGTGTTAAGCTCCAACGGGCAAAGCACATGTGTTCGCGTGGGAGCCCTCGGAGTGCGAGGTTGCTTTTGGGGTGCGCAGGGTGACTCATGGCTGCACGTAGGGTTGAATCCGCAGAGGTGAATCCCTGCGGATGGTACCGTCCAAGAGGACGAGGTACACGTGCAGCTGCATGACGTCACGGAAGGTCAAAGAGCGCAGGCTGTGAGTTGCCGCGCTGGTGCTGCGCAATTTGGAAAATCAAAATTAACAAAAGCAAGCCTCGCTTTCGGGTGAACAGGATTCCGGGTAAGGGGTGAAAGACCCCCTGCCTGGACAGGATGAACTAGCTAGGGAAGGGTTAGTCTAGCTAGACGGCTCATGGGGCAGGGGTAAGTCCTCATGGGCCCGTGAATGGATTGGTAGAGGATTTAGATGAGATTAGGTGGGGAAATGCTTTTATTGTTTGAGGACAGTGACGACTTTGATGTTAGTGGGGACGTAGTTTAGCTACGTAGTGTTAAAGGAACGTGCTATAGTGTGGGACGACGTGGAGCACGAGTTAGTTAGGGAGTAGTTAGAAGGATGGCAGAGATTCAGCGGTGAGTGTGGATGTGTGAGTTGAAGAGCGAAATGTGCTTGTCGATGAGTGAGGCCAGCGGGTCTGTGTGAGTGGAGCGAATGTGGAATGCATGGTGCGATGAGTGATTGGGGGGAGTGACTCCGCCCAAGGACCCCGGGTCAGTGTAGAGTGAGTTAGCTGGGTTAGTCAAATTGATAAAAATGGAGTCGTTTTGTTGTTGGTGGGAGAGTAGGCTCGATACCCATTTGGAGGGGTGCAGGAGCCCTGTTGACGGGCTGGGAGCGTGGCTGCGAACGTGAGTATCGCTGAGTGGGTACCCGGGCACCGGCTAGTCGCCGTGGTAGGCCAAGGGCCCATGGGGGCCGGGTTAGCGTAGTGGCACGGGTCGCCCGCTTGGTGCGGGGGCCCGGGGCGCCGTAGCCACGTGGGCAGTGTCGTGGCACGGGTGACCCTCGGAAAGGGGCCCGGGGCGCAGCCTGCCACGTGTGCGTTTCAGGGGAGTTGCCATGGGGGGCACTCCCCGTGTTTAGGGAGCTGGTAGGCTCGGAGGCAGTGTAGTGCCCGGGGTGCCATAGTAGGGATTCGGCAGAGGGTCGTGCCTGCCAAAGGGACCACGCGTCCCAGCCACGAAGCCGTGTGAGGGCACGGAGGAAAAAATTCGAGGGCGAGGCCCGAAATTGTAAGGACACCAACACAGCGACGGAAATCTGGTTGTTAGACCAATAGCTTAAGCGAGAGGCGCTTGTTGAAAGCCCCGGGGTAGTTTAATAGTTAAATGGTTAGGTAGATAGGAAGTGTACCCCTCCGCACATCCATCCCTTCGCTCTCGTTGTGGGCCGCTGACCCACTTTGGGTTAGATCGCTGAACTCTGGGGAGGCCATCTGAGGCTTTGTTGGGCCTCGACAACAGGACGCTAGCTCTCCTTATTCCCTCCGGGAAGGAACGTAGGGGTTGGGAGTAGGCTAGGTGACAGAATAGGTTAGCCGAACAAGACGTAAAGGGGTTAGGGAGAATTATAGTGGGGAAGTAGGATGAAAATAAAAACAAACAAAAAAAAAATTAGTTGGGGCTAAATTGGGTTTTGACAAATTAAGGGGTGGTATGGACAGTGACAGGCAAAGGCGATAGGTGGAGGGAGACAGTAGGTAGGTCCGAGCCGCCTTCCGAGTGGCCAGCACCACCGCACTCCCTCCACCAACCTGCACTGCACGGCAAGAGCCGGCAACTTCGTCAGCAGCTGTTTCTGCAAGCCTGTGCCGCCGGATCGTCTGCAGCTGTTTTGCTGCAGGCCTGTGCGGTCGGATCGTCGACGGCCTTGTTTTTCTGCAAGCCTGTGCCGGCCACTTCGTTTGCCGCGCTGTGTTTGCCTGCAACGGCCTTTTCTGCAGGCTGTGTTTGCCTGCTCACCTTTGGCTTTGCCCATGCCCACTGCCCACATCTGAGTTTGCCCCCGTTCTGTTTGCATTTGCCCCCCCTTGTTCATTTCCATGTGCGCCAGGATCAAGCAACAGTTTGCGAGCTGCAGGAACTGTCCTGTTGGCAGCTGCAACACGGGCCTGCAGTGGCGGCCCGTGCACCGTTTTCTTTTGACTCTTACCTTTTTTCTGCAGAGTCCATTGATCCTGGGCCATGGTTAGTGTAAATTTATAAGGTTAAGGTGTTAAGTTGTATTGTAAAATATGAGTGGTGCCCCGGCATGTCTGTCTTAGGCCGGCAATTTTATTTAAGTCGTCTGTGGAGTGAGTTTGTTTAGTTAGTTACTCAGCCCTCAGTTATTTATTTTGGGGACACGAATACCATGAATGTCGCACTCAGGATCCGTAGGTAAAACGTACTAGGGGAGAACTACACATGATGGCACAACGATAATTGTGACGACTCGGGAGCGAGTCTGTAAAAAGGGGAGGGGTAGTGTTACGGCTGTGGAAATTCGCAAACCCATCCAGGTCGCCATAGGTGAGTATTTCTGAAGTCCATGTGTAGTTAGCTCCAAACCCGTTGTTATAGAGGAATTAATGTGATTCATTCGGGCTGCGATCCTTTGAGTTAGGCGTTTTTCTGTTCTGCTTTATTTTCGAACCAACCACACTTCAACGTCAACAACGCCAACCACAACACACACGCTAACCACGCCACCACTCTAACAACGCCAGCCCCGCCACCCTAAACCACGCCACCATCTCACCACGCTACCTACACCATCGAACGCCATCCTCAGCGGTCTACGAACGACGGTTTGCGCGTGAAAGGCCGTCGAACGGCTTCGCCTCGTCCCCCACAAGACGCAGGTGGGAGGGAACGAGAGGGAACGCCCCCTTCTCGAAGGGCCTCGAAGAAGGTGGAGCCGAGAAACAGGGCGTGGCGCGGCGCGGTAATAAAGCACGGTGAAGCAGGAGGTTTGAGGGAGTTTCAGTTCGTGTGCTTCGTGCCTGCTGGATCCTGCTTTACTTCGTCTCGTCCTGCTGCCTCGTCCTGCTGCTCGTGTTCGGTGGACTCGGTCGGTGCTCAGTCCGTGGCTCGGGAGGCCAGCACGAGCAGGCGCGAGGCACGCCGGCGAGGCCTCGCCGACCACGCTCGATCGGAGTCACACCACCGGGACACGTGGACGGGCGCCAAGGACTCAACACGCTCAGGGAAGTCGCGACTTCCATTTCTTTTGGGTTTTGTGTGAACGTGTGGTGTGTCGGCGCCAAGTCCGTGAAGTAGTATTGTTTTAAGTGGTCCGTGTGTCGCGTTAGTCGGTAGTAGCTCTGCGTCGTTGTTCTTTTGTGTCACATTTCTTTTGTTTCCATTTTGATATATGTGCATTTCTTCTTGTTGTTTATGTGTGCTATTTGTGTCCGTCTGTGTAAATAAATGCGTCCTTGTTGAATTCTTCCCCCGTGTCGCTGCGTCCTTCCTTCGTTGGGTCTCCATCTTGTTTCATGTAAAGGTTCGTCGTGGGCTAATCCGCCCGATAATTAATCTGAACCGTCAGGCCGACGATAACACCGCTCGGTTATCCCGTTAGCCGGAACGAGCCGCTAAGCGGATCGTGTCCGAAGTCGGCCTGTGGCGAGGTACAATCCCTCGGTAGGTACCCGCGCGGGTACTTAGGTATATCGACTTTCGCGATTCACCCTATTCCGCGCGGGTAGAATGCGGACTGGTTTGTGGTGAGTCGAAAGGTCCACCGTGACTGGATCCCGGCGTTAGCCGGGAGGGTCACGACTGAATTGTCCGTCCGGTGGGCGAGGCGGTCGCGATTCGAGTCACGTGGCCGATCGCACGCCGACGGGCGCGAATTCGCAACAATATATTATGTATCTGTATGTATGTTGTATATTGTATGTATGTATGTATATATGTATGTAGTGTGTATATGTATTGTGTATATATATATGTATGTATGTATATATATATATTATATATAATATTTATATATATATATATGTTTGTGTATATATATATAATATATATATATGTTTGTGTATATATATATACATATTATATATTATATATATAATATATGTGTGTGTTGTGTGTATATAATATATATATATGTTTAAGCTCCATATATATAATATATATATATATATATATATATATATATAATAACCCATATTTCTAAAACCTTTGACCATTCGAGTATATATATATATATATATATATATATGTATATAATCTGCTCTCATCATGTCAATTGTTGAATGATTGGTACTTTTAGGTGGGCTAGAAAGTTGGTTTGACATGCTGATGCAACTTTAAGCTACAGTTCCAGAAAAAAAATATAAAAAAAAATGTCCAAAAACGAAACTCGGCCTGTGTGTGGAGCCTCACTCCCTCAGATGGGAGAGGGTGGAGCTTTCACTTTTAGTTGAACTATTTATCTCCTTGCAGAATGCATGCACGATCCACCAGTAATTTATACTCAGAAATGTCAGTGTGTGTGTGTGTGTGTGTGTGTGTGTGTCAGTGTGTGTCAGTGTGTCTCCTCCATAACACCAAAACCATGAAACCTTGCAGCCTGAAGCTTTGCATGCATGCCAGGAC